>CM076973.1:27435469-27660469 GCA_039105355.1 Benthosema pterotum | reverse complement strand
TGCTTTAAACCAGGGGTTTTCAACAGGTGGTCCCTGAGAGGGTTCCAGGTGGTCCCCAGCTAAGTTGGTTAACCAGATGTAACTCTTGAGAACGTAAAAATGAAACCAAATGGACCCTTGCGGGTCCATTTGGTTTCATTTTTACACTCTCAAGAGTTAAAATTCATCATCTTAATTAGCCTATAGTGGTCACAGACCCAGTGGTCCCTGACCCCAGCAAAATGATATTTTGGAACCAAATGAACCTGAGAGAGATATAGGTATGGAGATAGCTAGAAAGCAGGGAAAGACACAGAGGCAGAGTGCAATGACTGCCTTCAAGACAGATTTATCTTGTGTTATGTTATAGTGCACTAAGTTGCACACTTGCCCGATTGGGCAACCAGGTAGCAGTCTTCACTTGCCCCACCATTCTTTTTTACTTGCCCCGGGCAAGCGGGCAAGTGTTAGTGTCAAGCCCTGATGAAGCAAACAGACTGCCTCCTCACACACTAACTCAGTGTTTACAGTAACAGAGACTTCAATGATGGTTGGAAACAGGGCCGGATCTAGGCATGCGCATGCGGGGGCAATGCTCCCCTAAATGCCCAGACTTCCCCACCAAACATGGTGGCATGCTAAACAACCCAGTGCTTATATTTAAAGCGATTGGAAACACTACGGTACTAACTACAATTGTGGCACCACTAAACCAACACCATTACATTATTCAAAACAGAAAACTCTCTAAGTCAGAACTTTAGCTTTATGCATGTTGCGTGCCTGTTACCATTTTCGCTTGTCACCCCCAATTGGGAAATGTTACATCCAGGCCTGGTTGGAAATAACATGAATCGTTTCTGACTGGGCATGAGATGGATTACGTCTATCTCTGGTCCATAGTTTTACCCCTTCTACAGTATGATTCTACATTGCAGTAGTAAAGCTATGGGTAAAAACGCTGTAATCTCTCACATGAACCTCTGTCCAGCCTCACCTCTTAAGTGGAAATCTCAGGAACGTATAACCTACATATAACGTATAACCCGGCTTGTGTGATTAGAAAGCCTATTTTCCTTGGTGGAGGCACTCTGAGCCCCCCACACCACATAGACAAAAACACTTTTTGGAGTAAAACTATTCTCTAAAGGTTTTCTGTTGGCAATATCAGTAGAGGGATTGTTTTTCTGTTGGGAAAAGTGCATTTTATTCATGTGGTGGAGGGCTCAGAGTGCCTCCACCAGGAAAAGTAGGCTTTACATCTCCTTGCCTTGAGGGGATTCCAGCTAAATGATGGAGAGATGGTAACAAAAAAGTGAACGAATAACAAATTTAATCAACATTTGCCTGTTGTCTCTCTGGCACCACGTCATAACAGCTTTGAATTGTGAGCAAAATCTCAGGTTTAAATAGTAAATCTCATCAAAGATGAGATCCGTGGCTCAAATGCTGAATAAATAATACACCTTGACATGAAAATGATTGAAAACCACTGCTGTACATACACCCAAACTCACACGCATGCACTGCACACACTTACACGCATGCGAGCATGCGAGCATGCGAGCATGCATGCATGCACGCACGCACGCACGCACGCACGCACGCACGCACACACACACACACACACACACACACACACACACACACACACACACACACACACACACACACACACACACACACACACACACACTTCTGTGACTGGATTGATTTGAACACATGATGTGGATGTAAATGCTGGCTTTGACGGAACGCTGTCTAAAAATATCTACAATGAGCCGAAGATGCTTTGATAAAAAATATCAGATCAGAACATAAAGAGGAGCCCATAAAGTCGATTGAAAAGAGAGGAATAGCAGATCAAGAATTTAGAAGAGGTTATGAAGACAACAAGGGGAGAGGAGAGGAGAGGAGAGGAGAGGAGAGGAGAGGAGAGGAGAGGAGAGGAGAGGAGAGGAGAGGAGAAGAGAAGAGAAGAGAAGAGAAGAGAAGAGAAGAGAAGAGAAGAGAAGAGAAGAGAAGAGAAGAGAAGAGAAGAGAAGAGAAGAGAAGAGAAGAGAAGAGAAGAGAAGAGAAGAGAAGAGAAGCTATTTCCTGTTTCCCGTCTTGCATTATTCAGGCGAGAACTGTGTCGGTAGCGTGGTGGAGTCTGACAGGGCAGACACGAGGGGATCTGAGCACCAGTTTGGTTTGTGTTATTAGATGTGGCGAGATGAGACACAGATGAGAGTAGTGGAACGGAACGCGGGAATGAGAGTGGGTGAGATGACGTCAGAGGAGCCAGCGAGATGCAAGCGAGAGCTGCCTGCCATCTTTGCTGACAGGTTCTGTGTAGTCTGCCAAGACCATCAAGTGATCTGGAGATGCTGATACTGCCTCAGCCATTACAGCATCTGTAGTAGAACTCCCCATATGTTCCTGCGAGGAAGTGGAGCGTGCTCTCCTGGTGCGACTTCAACTGTCAAAGTTACATAAGAGGTTCATTGAGAGCCATCTTGAGCCAGCAACCAGTTGACATATCAAAGTATAAAACACGAATCGTGGCCTACATTGCATGTTATCTATTGGTGTGATTAAGTCCCACCTTTGTCTGGTGTAATTACTAATGTGTAACAACATTCCAGCCAGGTAAGCACTTTTTAATTTATTACAGTATGTTTTCAGATTTTCTGCTGTAGACACTCGATATTTAATGGTAGCACATTAGTAGTATACCTTTTTTGAATGTTTCTGTATTGTTATGCAAAAAAAACATTTCTTGTCCAGCTGTATGGTGTACCACTGAAGTACATCTTCAGGTCCCTGTACCACAACTCCACTTGTAGTGTCAAAAGGAGCAATGGCACAACCAAAGACTTTGACATTGTGACTGGTGTGAGGCAGGGTTGCATCCTGTCACCATTAATTTTCATCATTGTCATGGACTTTGTGATGAGGAAGTCCATCACTGGGACAAACCTTGGCATCAAGTGGGGAGGGGGCAGACTAACTGATCTGGACTTCGCAGACGACTTAGCACTGGTTATTCATACCCAGCTCACACTTCAAGAGTTGACCAACAACCTCCACAAGCACGGGGAAAAAAGTCGGTCTACGGATAAGCCAAGAAAAGACCAAAGCTATGGCAGTCGGACAAGTCCAACACCTCCCACCACTCAAACTGGGCGAACACGGCATAGATATGTGGGCAACTTCACATATCTTGGAAGTAACATCTCAAGCACAGGAGACATGGAAAAAGACATGGAGAAAGATGTCAACAACAGCTGACAATGCTGCGGGTGTTCCAACGGCTCCGAAACATCTGGTCATCCAAGACCATTACTACGGCCACCAAGCTGCGCCTCTATATGTCAATGGTCATCCCAACAGTGACTTACACCTGTGAGACATGGCTGAAGACAGCCAGCATCTCCAACAAGCTGGATGTCTTCGACCGACGTTGTCTCAGGTCCATATTGAAGATCTGGTGGAGAGACCACATAACCAACGAGGAGGTGATGAGGAGGGCAAGAGTAGCTGCACTGTCAGACATCGTCTCTGCCTGCCGAGACAGAGACCGGCAACCTGGATGCCTGAAAGGGGAAAGAGGAAGAGAGGAAGGCCAAAGAAGACGGGGAGACAGACAGCCAAGCTATTCTAAGAGAGATCGGTGTCAGCTGGAATGGACCAAGAAGAGTCGCCGGAGACTGGAGCAAATGGAGGAGACTTGTTGCCCAATGTTCCAATAGGAACGGGAGGAACTAAGTCTAAGTAAGTAAGTAAGTATACGAAAACTTTCACATTGCCAAAGTAAGTCATATCAAAACAAAAAACTTTATACCAGGATGCACGTGGACCTTTTTTATATATTAATTTTGTCCTACACGCTTGACACCAACCTGTTGAGGTGTGCAATGGCCTTTTGTACTTGAAGAATTTACACATTGCAGTATTAATACTTTTACTTCCCACCGCCATGTTAAATATAGTTCCATACCAAGGTTTCCCCGTTGTAACCCTTATTTTGAATCATGTGTGTCATGTCATATGTGGGTTATTAACCCACGTTCATGATTAAAATTGGATTAAAGATTGCTAGTTCACAGAGCCTTTGTGTTGGGCACAGAAAGAATTAAGGACAAAATGTGAATGCTTTTTGAAGATGCCCTCTGGTTGTATTATCACCTACACCCAGGCTGCCAGATAAACTGATGCTTCTCTCGAGGCTTCACATTTGTTAGGTATTCAGCTGGGGTGTCAATGCAGCAAGATGCTCCAGCAATGGCAGTGTGCATGTATGTGTGTGCGCGTGTGTGTGTGTGTGTGTGTGTGTGTGTGTGTGTGTGTGTGTTTGTGTGTGTGTGTGTGTGTGTGTGTGTGTGTGTGCGCGTACACGCACGCACACACACACACACACACACACACACACACACACACACACACACACACACACACACACACACACACACACACACACACACACACACACACACACAGTATATATTCCAACCAGTACCTTTCCCCTCCATCAGGTCTCCCAGCTAGCCCAGGGAGAAGCAGTTTGTATCACTGAGGGTCAGACTTTTTTTTTTACGACATACAGGAAATTGAGGTGTAATAATGTAAGAATTACAGACAGTGAAGCAATGCCCTAGCATCGGACATGTAGGCAGGCACCGCCCCAGCCACAATCTACAACGACATATATAATATATGCAAATACACCGGTAATATAATATCGACTGGAGTATTACAATAATATAACTATACTGTAGTCATATCACATTATGAAGCGTATTAGCTATTATACTGACTTACAGTACAAAGGTCAAGTACTGTAGTATAATACCTCTGTAAGGATAAATAGCCTGCAGAATGAATATAATATCATTATACTATCCAATACTTAGATAGACGGAGGGAGGTGAAATTACAACAAAATATGACCCCCAGTCAAAAACACTTTGTTTGAAAAAGACACTTGTTGTGACTACAGCCTTAAATATGAACGCATATCAACATCCTATTGGTGTTCCAGGGTGGGGGGCTGAAATTATGACAGGCAGTCAAGAAACATTTCACTCATGCCTGAATTACTTCAGTCTAACTTAATTAAATAACTTAATTAAATAAAAATGTAACTTACATTAAAGTAGCAAAACATATTTTAGTAGCCGAATTAGCCGAAAATAGCCAAAATAGGTGATCCTCAGCTTCAAAACACTTCACAATTGGACACATTTTGAGATTGCAGATGGCATATTGTAACGTGGCCCTCTGGAGTGCGTGTGGAAATATATAGTGGCCCTCTCCATTTTCAAAGTTGCTCACCCCTGCTATATTTAATGCGTCAAGGCAGACAAGGTTGTATTGTCTTACGGTGGTAGTACTGTATGTTTCTGGCATACGACCTCTGCATGGAGCAGAGGTGGTACCTGATGTACCATCTGTATCCCTTCAATCAATGAAGCACTAGTTATTTTTAGCCCAGCAACATCTGCAACATCCAGATTCGTAAATGATTTAGTAAAAGTTTGGGTCTATGGCAATGACTTTAAAATGCTTTTGTCTCTCAGGTCACCCCTGCAAATATTAATTACTGTTGATGTTGATTGTTGATTTGAACGTTTAAAAAAAACAGACTCTGGGAAAAAGATCTTTTATAAATATTTATCAAAATAGGTGATCGACAAGCCCCTAATTCTAGTAGATTCCTCAACCTATACCTTATGGCTATAACTGGTTATTTTGAACAGCCTTACTAATAATTATTATTATCCACCATGAGCACCACATAATAACATACTGTATGTAGATGTGCTCAAGGAAGGTGCAGGAGCGCAGAACACCAGTGAATTGGCCGGATGTATAGAGAACCGGGATGACTGGAAGCGACAAAGGAAGGCTCGTCTGAGGACGACCTAGAAAGATTATTATCTATAGAACGTTATAGAGCTGTGAGGTCCTCAGATTGATGCCAGGCCCCCACAGGGTTAATGTCAAGGTGTCCTTGAGAAAGATGCTGAACCAAAAAATTGTTTCCGGATTGGATTTTGGTGCCTTGCACCAAAATCTGCTATTGGTGGGTGAAGGTGTACTGTATATCCATGTGTGAATCACAAACTATGTAAAGGGCTTTGGGTAAAAGTGTGGCATAAATGTACCATTTATTTCCCCCCTAGATACAGTATGTCATGAGGAAAGCAGGAGAATGGAGTTTTCATGTTCCTAGAACATTTCCATGACTAGATGAAAATAACAACATTCACTACTTTAGTCACTTCAACCCCAGTATCACCATTCTGTCCACCACTCACTCTGGGCAAACATGTGCACAACTTCACATATCTTAGTTGGAAGTAACATCTCAAGCATAGGAGACGTGGAGAAAGATGTCAACAACAGAATTGGCAAAGCTGCAGGAGTGTTCCAACGGCTCAGCAGCGCCTCTATATGTCAGTGGTCATCCCAACAGTGACTTACACCTGTGAGACATGGCTGCAGACAGCCAGCATCCCCAACAAGCTGGATGAATTCCACCGACGTTGTCTCAGGTCCATATTGAAATCTCATGGAGAGACCACATCACCAACAAGGAGGTGATGAGGAGGGCAGGAGTAGCTGCACTGTCAGACATCATCTCTGAAAGGAGAAGGAGAATGACTGGCCACATACTCCGACTGCCGGGAAAGAGACCGGCAAGCGTGGCGATGGACTGGATGCCTGAAGGTGGAAAGAGGAAGAGAGGGAGGCCAAAGAAGATGTGGAGACAGACAGCCAAGGAAGATCTAAGAGAGATGGGTGTCAGATTGCATGGAGCAAGAAGGGTCGCCAGAGACCGGAGCAAATGGAGGAGACTCGTCGCCCAATGTTCCAATAGGAACGGGAAAGGGAACTAAGTCTGGGTAAGTAAGACGATCTAATATTGCTTAATTACAGTAGCATCATTCTTAGTGGAATGAAGACATACCTGTAAACTTATTACGTCCGAAAAAGCTAAATCCGGCCACTGTTGCAGGGGTCTGGGTCGTGGTTTGATAAGCTAGCATCACAAATTTAAGCAGCAGTTTAGAGCAAATCACAATCCAACGTACATGCACAACTCTACTGGCTTTTTTCATGGGGATGGTTTTCAGAAAGATACTCAACACACTACACTACACAATCAGTCCTGCTGGAGTAAACACATACTGTATGAATGAATTCATAAAAGTATAATCTTACAAATTCTCTGAACAAAGTATGAAATCGTTTTGGCTTGTATTAGGTACATCTTTGTGCAGCACATTGTACTGAGGGCAAGACGGCAACAGGGAAATGCTTAAGCTTGCAATCTGTGTTTGTTACCTGGTTTGTCGAAGCGGGATGGGCAGAGAGATGCACGAGAAAGGGTCAAAGGTGTTGCTCTGCTTAAGGCAATGAGGGCACGTCAGGGATGACCTAGAAAGACAGACAGAGAGAGAGAGGGAGAGAGAGAGAGAGAGAGAGAGAGAGAGAGAGCAAAACGAAGACAATTAAGTGATGAGGTAGAAGAAGGTAGAGACATTTAACCTATGATCAATAAAACCGTTCAATCCCATCTATGGACTCAAACCCTGACATTTGATATCATTAAGAAAGAGTATCGTGAAAAACCACAAGAGTGAGATATTCACATTATCTCCATCATGCGTGTCCAACTCCGCCGCAGTAATCCATTTCTGGTTCAATGTAAGGTCACATAGTAGTGTTTAAAATCTCCAACATTCTTCAAATAATCCCCAACCATAAATAGTATTGCCACGCAAGCGACACACACATGCACACATGTACACGCACGCACACAAAACCTCCACTGATCAAGGTAGCTTTGTACTCACACTCAAACTCATGACAATGACAGTGAAATGTTACTGAATTGCTTTTAAATTCTTTGATATTAAACACATTGCCAAGTACGGCACTTTTCAATCATGTACGATGGATGGCCCTCTTCACCAATTGATGATGTTGTTGACAGGCCAACCGGTAATAATTACAAGTCAGCTACCACCATGATATCAGATTTTTTTTTTTTTTTTTTTTAATTAGGGCTGCACGTTTACTCGATTAGGCCTAATCATAATCGCAATCGATTATCGCAATTAGATTAGTTGTTAAGTAATTTATTCTTTTCAGAGTTCTGTAGAGTACTGTTCCTTTTAAACTGGTACATGTGTAGATATTCTCTAATCAAATGCATACAGTCAGACTAAGTCTAAAGACACCATGTGTTACTTAATAATAATAATAATAATAATAATAATAATAGCTTGGATTTATATAGCGCCTTTCTAGATACCCAAAGCGCTTTACAAAAAACTAGGAACTAACTTTGTTCAAAACAAAAACAGAAAACAAGAAAACAGAAAAAACAGACAAAGGCAAACAAAGTACTTTAATAAAATGTACTGGTAATTTAGTCTGTCTTTTATTTGAACAACAGCAACTAATACAATGTATTTTTGAATGAATCTTTTTTTAGTTAGAACATGCTTAAAATAAACTAAAATATATTTAAAGGTGGTACACTATAGCTAAATAGGTGTCTTAATCTGATTAATAATTTAAATCGGCTGACTAATCAATTATAAACATAAGTTAGTTGTAGGCTTAAAAAATGTATGTCGGCTCCAGGTTACACACAAAAATGAATTTCACCTTTTTGTTCGCTATCGGAACAGCTTTACTTGCCTTGCAACCATTATCCCCAATGGCAGTTGCAAAGAGTTTCATTGGAGCGGTAAACCTTAAAACTGTATTGTGCAGTAAGTTGCAACTGGTGTAGTTTTGACTTAACGGGGATCCTTAATAAACTATTACGACAATAAACCCTCAGCATATACAGACTAAGGTAGGCAATACATAGTTACAGCAAGTATAGTATTTGTATCTTTCAGTCGCCACCATGTCACCACTATAGATTTATTATGGCTGGAAAAAGATTGATAAAAGGTCCTGGTTCCTTGGGGTGGAATAATAAATAGTAAATACAGTGGCTGAAATGTACAGGTTCACACTGAACCAAAAATAATAATAATAGTTCTTCCATGTTGGCAGAAAGGAGCATTAAGTGGAGATGGAGGCTCATGGGACTTATTAATTCCTACAGAGGGAAAGAAAAAAAGTTTGCAAACCAAAACATCAGTGATTTATTAGTGTGACATTGCTCACCACTGGCAGAGGGTCACAACAGCAGCGACAGTGGGAGGGAGAGGAGGAGAGACGAAGGCTTATGGAGGTCAGGGAACAGGTATAGGGTAGCGAGAAACAGGCAAGCGAAGGAATACGCAGGGAAACAGATCAGAATGAGGGCAGCGCGGCCAGCGGGAGGTGGAGCGGGTCGAGGGAGCCAGAGAAAAGCAATGAGTTCAAAGCATAAATAAGACAAGATATTGTGGGATGCAGATGGGGGAAACAAATGGAAGAAACAGAGAGTGGATTGAGAGCAGAAAAGCTGAGACCCAGTATTATTGCTGATTTATATTTCATCAACATTCATTCAGGAAGTTTTATTTGTCACACCGACTTACAGTATACAGGTACAGGCAGCGAACTTTTCTTGGGACTTGTGCTATAGGTATAATGAAAAAAAATATTACGAGAAAATGAAAAAAGGCGGATTTTCTGTCTCATCCGAAATGGATGGAGGAAACCAAAGCAAGTGAAATGTGACTAGATCTATAGGCTGCATCTATAAAACATCTAAGCAAGAACAGCAGAGAGATAAGTGTGCTTCAAGAATTGTCAAATGGAGAACAGAGAACATGCAATATGCCTATACATGTAATGTAAATGTATGAGCAAAGAGCAAAATGAAATAGGTGAATGTACATATTTCAACACAGCATGCATGTGGTTGGCACAGCACAAGGTGTTCCTGGCAAGTATTGCATTGCATTGGTTGTAGTGTGATCAGGTATTTCATATTTCATATTCTACTAGGGATAGCAAGAAACTGTTTTCTGAGGATGTTTGCTTTGGTGTGCGCGTGTGCCTGCCTGCGCGCGTGCGTGCGTGTGTGTCTATCTACCGAGTACCTATACCATTTCTGACAGTTTAGCTGCATAATACAGTAAATTGTTACCAATTTGGTAACACTTTACAATAACGACCCGTTATAAAGCATTTATAAACATGTATAAGCAGTTTGTAGATGATTAATAAACATGAATAGACTGTTTATTAACACCCATAAATGTTTAACTAAACATTTATAACTGTATTTATAGCTAATTTATAGGTTACTAGTAAAATATGAGTAAGTAGTAAACTACTCATGAATAAGCCATTTATATACATGTTTATTTGTTCATAAATAATTTGTAACTAAAGCTATAAAGTATTTACATAATATTTGTTGATGAAGAAATAATAATTTATAAGCCATACTAGTAAATTATGGGTAAGTAGTAAACTACTCATGAATAAGCCATTTATATACATGCGCAATTGTTAATAAATAATTTGAAACTACAATTGTAAATAATTTGTAGCTAAGTTGTAAAATATGTACAATCTATTAGTGGATAAAGAACTAATACTTTATAAACTATCCATTGGGTTGTTGAGTGGGTGGATTGGGCACAGGTGAGGGCCATTGGAGTAATTAGGAGAGAGAGAGAGAGCGCAGAGGAGAGATCAACACGGAGGGACAGAGTGAAGAGAGGAGAAATGTGAGAAGAGAATGTAACACACGTTGTTTTCTGAAGTTTTAACCAGATTAGTGAAAAAGTAATCTGCAGATTTGAGTTACTAGTGTTGGACTGGTGAATGGACAGTGATTTCGGCAAGGAGTTACAAGGACATTATCCAGTATCACTGTGACTGCATGGTATGCTGTTAGAAGCTAGTTGGCTAAGCTAGTGAGACAGTGTATCATGATAGTGGGAGGAGGTAGCCTGTTCAGCTAAAACAGTCAACTCCTGAGCTACCAAACCTCCTGAAGAGGACGTCGTCTGCAGCAAGACATCCCAGATAGCGGGTTGAGCTACCAGGCAATGCTCTAACCTTCCTCTGGCAACGTGGGACCTGCCCCTCATCTCTTCTAAAATACTCTGCCCAAGTTAGGCCCTGGCTTCCCCATTCACCTGCATGGTGTAGGCCGCACATGCACCAGGGGCACACACAATAACAGTGCTCTCACCACCACTCTCCTGAACTGTAGGTTTGACCATTGACTCGCAAGGAGTGAAGATTTTAGTTTTGGACTTTTAGGGTATCAGGCCTGCAACGGGGGGTTTCTGAGTACTCATACTTTTTTGTATTTTTATTTTATTTTGAAATGCCAGCTTAGATAGGATCTAAGGTAAAAGGTATTTTCTTGTATTTACTGTAAAGTGCTTTAAAGTGCATTGAGTGCTAATAAGTCTATTTTTACTGTACCAGTGATAACTTTCATTCAACTTTTTTATTTTATTTTATCGTGAATTCATATTTTTAAGTAAAACTATAAAAGACATCTCATTGTTTCTGTTTGCTTAAATACGGATTTCATAGTAGGGTGAATATTTCTTAAAAAGCTAACAAGGTTTTGAGCTAAAAAGGTTAAAACTAGTGCTTTCCGAGTAATAAGTTCATAAGGGAACTCAAGTCATATTAAAGTTTGAAACTGCTAAGTACTTTTAATTTGAAAGAACTTAGGGGCCCTGCCTAGTAAGAGGTAAAAGGGGCTACATATAGAAACATTACTTCGACCTGAAGGTCCCTCTAATGAAAATAAATGTACCTTAATTTGTAGGAATTAAGTACTTGAATGAATGCTTGTTCATGTGTCCTCCATGTTTTACTACGTTTGTAAAACATTTGTGAAACATCTATTAATCATCGGTATATGTTATCAAGAGCCCTGAAGTAAAGTGAGGACAATTCATTAGTTATGACTGTATGATAACGTGACACTCATGTTTGTTCATTTTGAATAGACAGTTGTAAATAATGAATCCTCACTTTACTTCAGGGCTCTTGATAACATCTAGCAATGTTTAACGAACATGAAGACCACATTAGTATATGCTTTGTAAAACATTCATCTACATCTATGAATCATAATCAAGTGCCCTGAAGTAAAGTGAGGACAATTCATTATTTACAACTGTCTATTCAAAATGAACAAACATGAGTGTCACGTTATCATACAGTCATAACTAATGAATTGTCCTCACTTTACTTCAGGGCTCTTGATAACATCTAGCAATGTTTAACGAACATGAAGACCACATTAGTATATGCTTTGTAAAACATTCATCTACATCTATGAATCATAATCAAGTGCCCTGAAGTAAAGTGAGGACAATTCATTATTTACAACTGTCTATTCAAAATGAACAAACATGAGTGTCACGTTATCATACAGTCATAACTAATGAATTGTCCTCACTTTACTTCAGGGCTCTTGATAACATCTACCGATGATTAATAGATGTTTCACGAATGTTTTACAAACGTAGTAAAACATGGAGGACACATGAACAAGCATTCATTCAAGTACTTAATTCCTACAAATTAAAGTACATTTATTTTCATTAGAGGGACCTTCAGGTCGAAGTAATGTTTCAAGGTTATACATAGGTTATACATTTTTCAATAATAATTTAAAAATGTTTACAAATGGCTTATCCATTAATAGTTGTGCAATTACTGCAATTACTGTGCAGTTACTAATCTTGAATAAATGATTTTTAGACGTAGTTACAAATGTTTTAATAAACGTTTACTAATGTCAATGTTTAACTATTCTTAAATGTTCTACCATGTTGGCATACATAATAATTTACTTAATAATTTACCAAGATACATGGATAGTTTATAAAGTATTAGTTCTTTATCCACTAATAGATTGTACATATTTTACAACTTAGCTACAAATTATTTACAATTGTAGTTTCAAATTATTTATTAACAATTGCGCATGTATATAAATGGCTTATTCATGAGTAGTTTACTACTTACCCATAATTTACTAATAACTTATAAATGAGCTTTAAATATAGTTATAAATGTTTAGTTAAGCATTTTAGTAAACATTTACTAATATCAAAGTTTAAATGTTCTTAAATGCTCTATGTGGGTACTATAATTTTTTTTAATTATTTATGAACGTATATGAATAGCTTATAAATTATTATTTCTTCATCAACAAATATTTTGTAAATACTTTATAGCTTTAGTTACAAATTATTTATGAACAAATAAAAATGTATATAAATGGCTTATTCATGAGTAGTTTACTACTTACTCATATTTTACTAATACCTTATAAATTAGCTATAAATACAGTTATAAATGTTTAGTTAAACATTTATGGATGTTAATAAACAGTCTATTCATGTTTATTAATCATCTACAAACTGCTTATACATGTTTATAAATGCTTTATAACGGGTCGTTATTGTAAAGTGTTACCGTAAAGGGTATGGATGTGAGTCAGTTAAATCTGCAAATAAATACAGTATGCTGGAGAACACAGCAGATTTCCAGTTAATGTTTCTTTTTTATTTTCATTTTGCCAGTTGTACAGTAGATGTTCTGCTCAATTTGCAGCAGTCAGTCAGTCAGTCAGTCAGTCAGTCAGTCAGTCACAGTGGTGCATATTACGCTCATTTGTTACTCACTAAGGCTGACTGCCAGGCTACACTCTGTTGGTCTGCCTCTTTTTCTGTCATTGTCTCCACCAGGCCGGAGGCATGGTGGAGAATATGTTTCACCCTCCGTCCGTGTGTCCGTGTGTCCGTCCGTCCGTCCGTCCGTCCGTCCGTCCGTCTGTTAACAAGTAATCTCCGGCGCCGTTTACCCGATCGCTGCCAAAATTTACACACACACTCCCTGGATGCCAACCATGAACCTCTGCTCCAAAATTTTGGCCAGGGCCTATTATAGCACCACCAGGAGGCCGACTTTTGCAATTTTTTGGCAAAAATCTGTGTGTTTGTCCGTCTGTTACCAGCTAATCTCCCAAACCGTAAACGCGATTGATGCCACAATTTGCACACACATTCCCTGGATGCCAACCATGAACCTCTGCTCCAAATTTTTGGCCAGGGCCTATTATAGCGCCACCAGGAGGCCGACTTTTGCAATTTTTTGGCAAAAATCTGTGTGTGTGTCCGTCTGTTACCAGCTAATCTCCCAAACCGTAAACGTGATTGATGCCACAATTTGCACACACATTCCCTGGATGCCAACCATCAACCTCTGCTCCAAATTTTTGGCCAGGGCCTATTATAGCGCCACCAGGAGGCCGACTTTTGCAATTTTTTTGCAAAAATCTGTGTGTGTGTCTGTCTGTTACCAGCTAATCTCCCAAACCGTAAACGCGATTGATGCCACAATTTGCACACACATTCCCTGGATGCCAACCATGAACCTCTGCTCCAAATTTTTGGCCAGGGCCTATTATAGCGCCACCAGGAGGCCGACTTTTGAATTTTTTTGGCAAAAAATCTGTGTGTGTGTCCGTCTGTTACCAGCTAATCTCCCAAACCGTAAACGCGATTGATGCCACATTTTGCACACACATTCCCTGGATGCCAACCATGAACCTCTGCTCCAAATTTTTGGCCAGGGCCTATTATAGCGCCACCAGGAGGCCGATTCTTGCAATTATTTGGCAAAAATCTGTGTGTGTGTCCATCTGTTAGCAGCTAATCTCCCAAACCGATAACCCGATTGATGCCACAATTTGCACACACATTCCCTGGATACCAACCATGAACCTCTGCCTCAAATCTTTCACAACGGCTTGTTAGAGCGCCACCACGAGGCCGATTTTTGGCATCTTTGTGCAAAAATCTGTATGTGTGTCCGTCTGTTACCAGCTAATCTCCCAAACCGTTAACCCGATCAATGCCAGAATTTACACACAGACTCCCTGGATGCCACCCATGAACCTCTGCTCCAAATTTCCGACAACGCTATGTTATAGCGCCACCAGGAGGCCGATTTTAAAAACATGACGAACAGCAGGCAATTTACATAAAATCTTTAACACACTAAAATATTAGGCTGAGAAAAATATTCTCTCTAATATCCACTCTTTTCACAATGGCTTGTTACAGCGCCACCAACAGGTGAACATTTGCAAAACACATATTTGGACAAAATGCCTCAAATCATCTAAATGCTAAAGTCATACGAAGAAATGGAACCCTTTTAACATTGGCATATTATATAGCGCCACCAGGAGGCCACAACCTGAACTGGCCTGGTGGAGACCTGTGCCCAGAAGGGCACTTTTCTAGTTCCTTCATACAACACAAACAAACAGATGCACATGTGTGCACACGCACACATGTGCGCAAACTGCACATGCATCAAAAAGCAGTTGATGTGCTGGACTTTCCTTTGAGCATAACAACCTCACACAACCTCTCAGGACAAGACCAAGCTGGAAAGAGTAGTGCGACGAGCATCTAAAATCATAGGATGTAGCCTCCCTACACTTTCCTCACTCTTTAACACTAGAATAATCAGGAAAGTAAACAAAATAATAGCTGATAATTCTCACCCCGCAAACCACCTCTTCAATCTCCTACCATCAGGAAGGAGGTACAGAAGTATTAATTGCTCAACATCTCGTTTCAGAGATAGCACTTACCCTGTAGCTATTAGACATTTGAACTTGTCGTGCTAGTTTACAGTCGTAACTTTGCATGTATGTAGCAATATGCAATGCATATAGCACTTTAAGCAACCGTATGTATTTTCCATGCTGGTCTGTGCACTGTACTGTCTTTTGTTGTCCTCTGTATGTACGTATATTGTCTGTATATGTTGAGCATGAACCGAGACAAATTCCTATCAACTACTTGTTGACATGGCAATAAAGTTCTTGAATCTTGAATCTTGAAGAGATCAGGCTGTTGTTTTGTTATTGTCTTGTTACCTGCCCCTGAACAGTCTCCTTGGGGAAGACACACATCCGCTTTCATTTGTTGCTAAAGGCGTACATATGTTTATTTTCAGAAGCGGACCTAGTTTAAATTTGAGGTATTCCCAACTTGAGAAAATGGAAGACTGCAGGACTCTTACACTAATATTACTTACTTAGCGCAATTTAGGATTATATTAATAACTATCTCCAACAAGTGATTTTCAGCCTAAATCTAATTAGCCACAAGCTGTACCACACCAAAGAACTGTGGGAATTGTAGTCCAGGCAGTAGTGTCCATGACATCAGAGACAATGGGCTCAATGCTAACAATTTAAATATGTAAAACCACACAGTACACACATAAAGACCACCAGGAAAGGGTTCTAAATCTTATAAATGCCATTAAAGGACCACTTCACCACTTTTCAACGTATCTTCATATAATAGGTCCTCACTAATGTACAGGAGGGTTGTGGGCAGTTCAGAAACTTCTTCCAATGACATCATCATATTAGCTTGGATTCCACCATTGATGTGGAATCTAATAATCTTTATTTGTATTTGTATAATGTCCCTAAGACAGAAGTAGCACTGATGGTACTGTTTAGAAACCACAGTCGCCACAGACTTGTGGCGTTGACATGTGGATGACATCATGGACCAGCACCAGTCTGTGGTTGGGAACTTGGGAACCTCTTTCCTAAACCTGATCATCAGCACATACAGTATATGTACGGGCTGCCTGTGTGCCAACAAAGTACCTCTACGCATTTATGTTTTTATAATAGAAGACAAAGGTTTGTCGCCTTCTGGCCAAGTGGTAGAAGAGTATGCGACATATAGGCTTGCTTAGGTCTGCGTTGCGTGTTTCATAACCTTTGCTGAATGTCTCTCCCCTTCTCTCTCTCTTTCCTGTGTCTTTTCACTTATAATACTACCAATGAAGGCAGAAAAGCCAAAAACAAATCTTAAAAACGAAGACAATGGTTGTTGGATTGGCCTGAAACTGTATTCAGATATGGAGTCATGAGGTCATAGTATTTTTTTTCTTTTGTTTCTTGACTGTAAAATGTATGTGAAAAGGAAAGTGAAAATACAGTAAGTACTGATTATTTTCTAAGTTGGAAAGTAGCCAGCCATGGTAAACATATTTGAAATATCTACTAACAGACAGTGAGTTAGACAGTGAATTAGACATGTGACTTAGTCCGTGCAGATCTGCAGAAAAATAAAGCTAATAAAGTGTAAGAAAGTCTGCAAACAAAACAAGCCATTTGAGGACATTGGGCATCTAAAATCATAAATAGAAAATGCTGAGCAGCATCCATTTTTACAATGTAAGGGCGAAAGTACCGGTAACTGTGCAGAACTAATTACAAAGATAAACAGCATGCATCTGATTAGGAAAAATGTATGTCTTTATAAAAAATAAAAATAGGCTAACGAAACACATAAAATGTAGTTTGGATGTAACTATAGACAATCCAATTTCCATTGTGTCTGGTTTTCTCTGCCCCACATGCTTTGAGTCCCTTTTGGGGCAGAGAGAGATTGACCCCAGACAGGCCACCAGGTCCGGGCCAACATTTTCTGGTTTTACCCGGTGACCTCTAGTGTAAACTTTATACTCAGTCTGGAAAGCACTCTAAAGTTCAAAGTTGTGAACTTTGAACTTTGACCTGCTCACCTTCCCAGGTGAAATGGGGAGTTCATTCCCTTGTCTGTCTGTCGGACATACGCACGCATGTGCCTTCACGCACGTACGCACATTTTGTGTCATGCAAACACTCGTGCCCTTTCCGCCTCTCTTAGGAAGACTCACTCATGCGGAAGGTGCAAGACACCACGGACGGTACTCTGAGGACACAGAAATGTCAAGACAGCGGAAATAGGATTGATCACATTGCATTCAGGGAGTTGGATTGCAATTTGTAGACACGTTTTTTCAGACGACCAGTTGTGTTGTGCTAGCCGCTAGCGCATTGTACCTGAGTTGCATGTTGTAGTACCACTTTGAAAAGTAAATGATAAAACAGAAAAAATAAATATTTTGCATAATGAGTAGCCTGCTTTCTACTTTTGGTGCTTTAAGACAAGTGAATTCATGTGTGTGTCTGTCATGTATGTAATGAATGTATGTAATAATGCATGTCATGTATGTCAGATGTGTGATGTACTGTAAGGTACGGTACTTTATAGTGAAAGGTGATCAGACTTTCCAACTTTCAAACACACACACACACACACACACACACACACACGCACATGCACACACACATGCACACACACACACACACACACACACACACACACACACACACACACACACACACACACACACACACACACACACACACACACACACACACACACACACACCTATTTCAATTACATATAATTTTCCGCAGCACAAAAGAACTCCGACAACATCGTAATAGTCATCAGCAGGTATTTCTATGAACATAACTCCTGTATTCACTTAACCTTATTCCTAACCTGAGTAGTGAGTACCTTACCTTATGCATAAACATAATCTCAGCCAAAGTAGCTTGATTTCCTCTGGTGATATTTTTATTCAATAAAACATCAGATTCCAATATCATTCAAAACTGAACTTACTAAGACAGTCAGGCAGTTTTTCAGCATGGCTTTGAGTTCCAGAAAAAAAACACAAGTCCCTGCTGGGTAAAGTGGTAGACCGTCCAAACTATGAGAGCGGAGAGAAAAAAAATAATAAAATAAAGTATTTCTTAGAGCTATGAGATTAAAGGTTTTCAACATGAGCAATATTGTCAGAGACTCTATGGATTATCACAGAACGAGTCCATGACAAGTCACAACCTGTCTCCTTTTGTGAAAAAGTTTTCAAACCTTAAAGTACCTTTACACTACAGGGTATCAGTGGTCTTGCGTGCTCAGACTGTAAACAAAACAACTTTGCCTTGGCTTCTATCTTAAGAGCCGTAAAAAAAAAAAAACGCTCTAGAAGAGTTGATGAATAATGAAGACGCTGTCGTATGCCGTCCAGATGAACGTGGCACCGTTGAGGATAAAATTGTAAAGGACAATAAGTGACAGAGACATATTATTCCTTTACCCTCAGAAGCTACTTTAAAGTTTGGTGATGAAATCACGATGAACTTGAAACAGGCCTTATGCTAGGGTAGCATCTGTGAGGGTGAATATAAATGCATGGTTTAAAACAAACCGATGCAATCTGTTACAGCCTATACACACTCTCTCTGGAATCAACAATGACTTGTTATGAATTTATGATCCTCCAGGTCCACAGATTGGATCTGGAAATTGATCCCTCAAAGCGCCACTCTCTCTTTGTGTGGACTCACATTAAGGACTTGGCATTGCCCTCAAACCCTTTGCCTTTTTCTACTTATACTATTCAAAAATGTCTCAAAGTAGCTATAGCTATTTTATAGTACATTAGGCTGACGGGTGCATACGTTCTGTCTGACATATCAGTGGTCTGGTGCACCTAATCCTAACTATCGGACCGATGCCTAACCCTAACCATAAGCCCCACCCTAGCTCTAAACTTTTCTCAAATAATCATGGATGAAAGGCATGCAATTTATGTATTGTACTAGTTCGAGAACCAAAGTTACTTTGGTGAAAAAGGGGCCTATAGCGAAGGTGCTGCTCCTAGTTGTGAACATCTAAAAGCCATCACCTGGAGAAAACTCTAAACACATCATAGAGGAGGAACACCCATGTGGTAATGACAGTCCATTTGGAATGCTGTCCTTGCCACCTTTGTCATGCCTTTATTTGTGACAATGTAAGCGATAAGCTGTCAAAAGCAGCCGGTCGTGTTGGCTTGCAGATTCATCAAGTCACCAAGAATAGAGAGTTTCTGCACATTTGCTTGCAGGAAGATGGATAGATGTCCTTTAATATCCACAAGGGGAAATCGTTTTGCTCAGGGTCAAAGCATACAAGCACAGGGTAACTGCTGTGTGCACACAATACTCAGTATTCCTATCCCATATCTCTGCAGAAAGATATTTTCCGATAGGAAAACCTGTGCATACACAATTGCAACTGGGCATGTAGACTCACTCGCAGGCAAACACTCTTCCAGGTTCCAGAACAGATAGAATAGATATAATATAATAGCTTTGGTCCATTATCCTCTCTGCTCCATCCATGGTTCATGCAGGGCAGTGGTTAGTTACCAAACGTTTCAGAACAAGACCCAAAAGAGACTGGGTATAACAGAGGCTGTAAGTGCAAACAGTATGTGTGCACATTTAGTGGCTGTGTGTGTGTGTGTGTGTGTGTGTGTGGGGGGGGGGGGGGTGTTTGTGTGTGTGTGTGTGTGTGTGTGTGTGTGTGTGTGTGTGTGTGTGTGTGTGTGTGTGTGCGTGCGTGCGTGCGTGTGTGTGTGTGTGTGTGGCTGGCTGCACAACAGTGACACTTGGTGGTACAGTATGTTCATGCTCAGACACAGGGTCACGGGGACACAGCCAGGGACACACATAGTTATCTACCAGTGGCAATACTTAGGAGAGTTATATCTTTACTTTACTAAGGTATGACCCCTGAGAAAAAAAAATATATTACATTACTTATTACTTGAATCAAATCAATAATATTAAAAAGTCAACACCATCAAAAAGGCAATTTACCGAGTCCATTGACAAAAGAGGAGGACAGACAGCCTGATTGAAAGACAGCCTCTGGAGTTGGACAGCATAGAGGACTTGCAGCCCAATCGCCAACCACTGTGTATATTATTTTTGTACATCTTAAATACCTAACAAAACCATCAAACCATTAAATAAAAAGTCAAAGAATGTGCATCTCACTTGACTGGCAAAACAGTAGCACAAAAAACACATTTCATCAGTGGGTGGAAACAGGGGAAAATGTGCTATTCTTTTCTCCTGTAAAAGTTTGCTTTGAAAAGGCTTAATAGAACTACACCTACAGCATAATTTCTATCCTTGCTTTGCTCCTCTCCTGTACACCTAAATGCCATTCTCAGTAGTCCTAGCCACTTCCTCACAAACATGTTCACCATTCTCTCCAGCCTGTTGGCACAGGATGGATGGTAATTGGCCACAGGGGACCAGGCTTGCAGTCCAAAATTGAAACCATCGCAGCTTTCGCTTATATCAAGCTACTTCCCTCACAAGAACGTTCAAAACCCTCTCAAGCCGATTGGCATGGGATACCAGTGACCTCCTAGAGACGGTAATTGGACACGTGAGATGGGACATCTAGCGGACCAAATTGAAAGTGCCAACAGCTTCAGCTTCCTGGGGAAAGTGTTTGGTTAATTTGCCTGATTTCCCCAATCCTGTCAGCTGTTACACCTGTTCCCAATCTGAGTTGTGCCCTGTACCAGTGTGCACCAGCAACCTCTTGATGGGCTTTTTGGGTTAGTCTGAATGACATCCCAATCTGACACCCATAGTTCTGACCACCCAAAACGGCAACCATGCTAAACCTATCCTCAATCCCTAAGCATAAAGACCCGCAGAAGCCATAGGTGTGTCTTAACCTGCCACGTAGCTGGACTGATGAGACGTTGGACTAGCACGCGTCCCCTGTCCTTCTATAGAAATGTTGGCAGTGGCTCATCTTTTAAAACCTATGGGTTTTAAAAGAATGAATTGCTATGTATGAAGAGTTGCCCCACATAATGGCTCTCTAAGTGGTTAAGTGGTTAATTGATGGATGGACCAGTCCATCAATGGGTCCATGGGTCCATCGACTGGGTCCATAATGGGTTTGTTCTGTGTTTATTAGCCCTGTTTTAAAATATTTCCACATTATATTATTGAGCTCTGCACATTTAATACTTTCATCTAGATATCCACAACCAGGCATTGCTACTGTAGGTGTGTTCTGTGAACCGGGTGTCCAGGAAGTATACTGTAGTCTTTTGCTGTCCTCTGCACTTCATAGGTCCTGCACCAGGACCTATGAAAAGCACGTGCAGGTCGTGTTCTTTGTCTGGCGCTCTGGGTGGAGTTTGAGGCCGTAGATCTCCACACATCCCACCAGGCCACGAAAAAAGTAAAAATAAAATCGGAGTAAGAAACTTTGAGTGACAGACAGTCACTGGGGGTTGACAAAGACTCAATTTAGGCCACATCAGAGCATCACCAGAGCGCTGCATCTCCCCGATAGACAGCCCAAAACTGGGAGACAGCATCAGCTCTAATCAAACATTTATTCAAATCAGACAGCTCCACAAAATGCCCCCAAGGCATCCCAGAGTTGTTGTGAAGAGAACCGTAGAGAAACTGCAGGAGGTCGAGAAATAAAGTATTTTTACATCTTAACAACAGTAGGATTAATGACAATTCTACTGTTGTTACCGTCTATGCTGCTGCATTACTGTTATGGACCTGTACACAACATCCATCCATCTATCCATCTATCCATCTATCCATCTATCTATCTATCTATCTATCTATCTATCTATCTATCTATCTATCTATCTATCTATCTATCTATCTATCCATCTATTCATCTATTTATCTTAGTGTATATTAAGATACGGGTACATACTGTATTTAAAATGTGTGTCACATTTACACAGTGCATGAATACACATAAGCTAATTATGCAAACTTGGTGGTGTGCAAGTTTATGCATGTGTCTAATGTACAGCCCAGTACATATCGTACGGCTAATTGCATCCGTTAAATAGGCCTCTCATGCCAGCACAAAGCATTGGCCTGCACTCAAAGCCACACAATAAACCCACGGAGGAACACAACGCTAAAAATAGCCATCGTCATATCAAAAAGGGAGAAAAAAGGGACAGTCTAGATGGGATGTGTACATGCACATTACTGTGTGCATGAGCAGGAAGATAGAATTTTGGATTACGCACCTGAGGCCTAAATCGGAACATTTTTTTGTAAATAGTCAAACAAACAAATAAATAAATAAAAGAGCCGATGTCACTTTGTGCCACACATCCGACTACTTTTTCCTGTCATTGCTGTAGGCCTATCCTTCTTCAACACACTCTGTGCTGTTGCTGCATGTTGATGACTTCACTTTTAAAAATAAAAGGCTGTAAAGGCTTCTACTGACACGTTAGACATAAGGTAAAATGAAACATTCGCTTTTTTTCTAGGTCAGCTTGTTGGGGTCTTTCAGTGAGAGCTGCAGCATCATACCCTGGCAAGGGTATACCTTGGCAAACGCTTGGCAATATCCATTGTTAACTGTGTTAACATAGAGTTGTGTTCTTCCACGTCCGAATGATTTCTCAGTTTACTACTAAAAATAATCAATCTACAAACTTTCATTCCTTCCTACAATTCCTGAAAACCTGACTCACTTATTTTTGGGAATGTTTGGAAATAACAATAACTAAAAACAAAATGTACAAAAGTACAAAGTACAAAGTACAAAAAATAAAAGGACCCAAAATATATGTCCGTGACAAATTGTATTGAGTCTCACTGTTTTGGAAACAGTGTTTTTAGACCATAGTGGGATGATACAATCATCATCGATCAACTCACACCATCCCATTCTGTGGGTTGAGAGTGAGAGGTCAACTGAATGTACAGTAGTGGGAGAGGCTTCATGGAGTATTGGCCTGGCTATTTAACCTCAATACAGATTCCCTTTCTTTTCTTTTTTTCTTTCTTCCTCTTCGTAAAACAGGCCCTCCACAACTCAAGACAGTATGAGCTGTGGTATGATGCTATTCATTGTTGGGTGTAATTGCATGCACCCACATACACGCATGTGCGTGCATGCATCTGTGCATGCATGTGTGGGCTGTGAGTAACACTCCATATTTCGGCAGGCCCAAATATTTGAGTGTTTTGTTTCACAAATCCAGCCTGGTATTGTGGACAAAAGCAAAAGAAAGTTTTGGGATCTGTGGGGCTAAAATGTCCACAAATGATGGTCCGTGGCTCAAATGCTGAATAAATAGTGGGCCCTGGTATGATTCTGAAAAAGGTTGAAAACCCCTTCTATAGGCTATACCCACCTGCACATGCGCCCATTCAGGTGTGTTATGCACATGGCGCCATTAAAATTCTGTACCGCAGAAAAAAAATTAAATCACCATTACACCAGCGCCTCCAACTATTCCTATTAGCAACTCTGAAAATTCTGAGGCAGCAGAATGGGTGCACTGACTAAGGCATTGGCTGGAATCTCTATGCATAATTGTGTGTCTTCAGCATTGGGGGGTTAGAATGATTTTGAAAATGAATTATGCATGACAACTGCCAAGGTATATCTGAATATAATATATAGTCTTTGAAGTTATATCCAGTACATGTCTATCTGGAGTCAATCAGTAGTGAGACAAGATGAGGAATGCCTGAAGGCAAAAAGAGAGCAAAGATTATACAAGTGGACTGCCAATGCAGTGTAAATTAACTAGAGGTAACTACAGGTACTCAAGTACTGTACAATTTCTGTACAATTTAGTAACTTTTGTCAGTATGTACAACTTGAAATACCTACCACTAACTCTTTAACTATCGTACTTTAAATCCACTATAGTTCACTATGAGTCACAATCTAGCACATTTTGAAATTGTGAAATGGGACATTCTGCACAATGAGTACCTTTTACTTTCGATACTTGTATTGATGCCTGTACTTTATACTCATTTCGAATACAGGACTTCTACTATAGACTATATCTATGGTACATTAAAGCCAAAGATGTGAGTATTGCTGCTTTCTGAAGTGAATGAAACAAAGCAATCCCATCCTAAAGATCCATCCTCTGCTATACCTCAGCATAGGTCTATCTGGCCTACTTTCTACGGCTACTGATCCTTATCCGCAGGTCAAACAACATATACTGTAATAGTTATCAGAATTAGAATAATCTATTGTCACTTCACAGTTTTAAAAGTAAAAAGGTCAGTGAGATTCATTTCTGCAGAGGTCCCATCATATTATTATGTTAATAATAAACAAAGAAAGGTAAGAAGAGAGTTGGGGACTGAGATAGAGGCAAGAAATAAGTAAAAATGTAAGCTTGTTCCACATGCACGCACGCACGCTCACTTGCACACACAGAGCACACTTGTAAGGTCTCTCTTAGCACATTTACAAACAGCACAGCTGTAGGGGTTCTTGAATCTTATTCGTCGGCCTGTGCTGTTGTTTACCTAGCGGTATTCTCTCCAGCAGTGTCTTGCGTGATATATACTACGTGAACACATCCTCAGGACACGGGTTCTGGTACCTTTCAGGTATCACGCTGCATAATTGATAGGATAGCGGTGCTTAGATGGCCCTGAAGTTTTATTCTTGCTCTGCCATGCCAGCCTTATTGGATATGCTTGTTTTGGCTTCTTAAAATCAACCATGACACACACACTGTCACCCAGGCATCATTTGCATTTGATGTCCTTATTCCCCTTTCACCAAACAACCAGTATCCGTATGTGCAGGCTGAGTTCTCTGCCTGAATCTCTGTCACACAGTAGCTGAACAATGCAAACAAACAACTGATACAGTCAGATAGGAACCTCTCCTGTGTGCCTTGTAAATATAGCAGAGAGAGGCTCAAACCTTGAGTCTGATCCAAAAGTCTGGTCCAAAAGTCTAATATTCCCCCCGTCATAGGAATATCCCTTTGGCTTAGAGGTTATAACATGTTGGCTTTCCACCCGGGCATGATTACCGGCCGTTACATAGTAGGTCAGACAGAGCTGCAGAGCTCTGGATCTGTCTTGAGAAATTAGCCTGACACTGGTTGTGACTGGTGAGTGACAGACAGGAATGTGGTGTGAAAGCGTGTGTGTCCCTCCCTCACCTGTACTGTGCCTGGAAGTGTTCCTGGACAAAGCTGTGGCATCCTCCTCCTCCTGGCGGCGTAATGCCAGAGGGCTCCTCCACTGAGCTGCAGGGGCCCTGCATGGAGACGGAGAGGAGAGCAATATTAACCTAAGACAGTGGTTTTCAACCTTTTTCATACCAGGGCCCACTATTTATTCTGCATTTTAGCAACGGACAAGCAATTGATGTTGAGTTCAGTTTGTCAGAACCAAAAACAAGGACTTTCAAGTTTTTGCCCACAATTTAGATAGCTAAACTTACAAAATGTTGGTCAACATAACAATTCTTCTACATTTTCTAACGTGTAGATTCTTGACAACTAAGCAATTCAGATGTTTAAATATATTCTAATTTCTAACTCTTGAGAGCGTAAGATGACCAAATGGACCCTTACAGGTCCATTTGGTTTCATTTTTTATTTGACACCTGTAGTTATTGTACTTCAGCCATTTGAAAATAGCTCTGCTATAGTTCTTCTATTATAAACAGATTCGTATACATAGTGAAAACACAGGCAAAGTGGACGCTTATAACACACTAGAGATATGTGGTCTCTAACGTAGCTGAGACCAATTTACACAGTTCTTTGTCAGCATCTTACGTCGGTGCTTTTAATAGGCTGCCAGGTGATCAAAGGACTCCTGGAGAGCCAGGGCCAGATCAGAGAGTTGAAGAGAGAGAGAGAAACTCAGACACACATATCTCACATTAATAATGTTTTTTTTTTTTTTAAGAATCTGTTTCCACCCTTACTTTATTAATCTCTCATACAAGGTCCCTTGCTCTTTGAGGTATGGCGGGTGTAAGTGAATCAAATGCTGTATAGTATACCTTTTGAGCCATTTATAGCAGTGCTAACCAAGTTTTTAGCGTGAGACAGTGGAGATCCAAAAGAGAAATTTAAAATTTGCCCCTTTATCAATTAAGTCCCATGTTCCACACTGATAATCTAACAGTGACAACATCTAAGTGTCTGTGTCTCAACCATATTTTTATGGTTTGTTATATTAGTATTAGCAGTTTAGGAGCATGCACGCATGCACTGCAGGTGCTGTAATTGGTCCTTGAGCTGCGCAGTGGGGGGGGACGTGGACCATATTAACTAATAAATGGACGGAAACAAAGCCAGCCCAGTTTTAGAAGGAGCCAGTGCACAACCTGTAACTACTATCCTGTTTCACAATACTCTTCTGCAAATGTAGTTAATTCCACTTGTAGTGCAGAGTAACTGTGGCACAGAAGTACGTCAGCCAGTAAAAGAAAGAAGAGCTGTCTCTGCTCTTGAAAACCAGTCACGGTTACATGTGTGTGTGAACGGGATTCAATGTACCATCGTTGTTTTGACGTTCAGAGCGAAACCCTTCTCCGGGCCAGGTCCAAGTGAATGTAAGGCTTTCAGAGGGTTGCATCACGCAGTAGAGAAGGTATAATGCAGAAACTCAAACTTTGGTACCGGTATGTCATGTCCTCAACTTTAAGTTGTTGCTGCCTCATACAGAGTTTAATATTATTATTTGTTTGTTTAATTATGCTACACTCAGTAATAATGAGGGAATATGTAACATTGTGGTTCATGGTCTTACATATTTACAATATATGCAACTAGACCATTCCAGTAAAAGCAGTAGATGCAAGTGATCATTTTCTTTGTGCATCTCTTGAGAATAGGCCTATTTCGTACACAGGAGTTCTCTAGGGCCTATCAATAAACATGAGATTGCTGCATAGCCAGAGACTGTGTTTATTCACCGATCTGAAGGGAGTACTGTCAACCCAAGATACTACTAATGTCAACCATCAGAAAGGTGCCAAATTGGAAAAGTCGAGGATGATTACTGGCACACTGCCATCCATGTGAAAGACAGTGTATTCAAAAAAATGTTTAGTCAGTCCCTGCCTTCACGTCTCTACAAATTAGTTTGTACATCCTGCATATAATTCTACATTCATTCATCCTCCTAACTCTGACTGAGGACTGGGAGAGAGTCTGGTAGAAAATTGGCTTAGGGTCTAATGATAATTAGTACATATTGGTGCGAAACTGTGAAAAGAACACAGACGAAGAAGAAAAAGGTTCTTTTGTACAACTCATGGACAGTCAAAATCAAACGTAGGTGCTAAAACAATCTGGGCATTAGTTTACTAAACACATTTCAGCTGCTCCTGCTTTCATTTAGTTAAAAGATAAAATAAACTGTGATCGGGGACTAAAACTGCTTTATAGTGTCCCTCAGCGATGTTATTCATTTAGCTTTAAAGTTTTAAATTAGAGCTAAAGTTTGGCACGTGTGCCAAGGGGCGATACAATAGCATACGGTGTATGTACAATTGGAAATACGACTAAGACCGCCTGGGAATACTTGATTGACTAATGTCCTTGGAGGTGGTTCTAATTCAAAGTGACCCAATATAAAATCCAACTCAGACTACCAGCTCTGTTTCATGTTTATAGTGAAACTTGATAAGCCAAATGAACTATATGTTATTTTAAAGTTGTGAAATCACCAAAGCGATATCCATCTGTGAACACAATTAATGTTTAAACACAGGCCCGAAGTGTACATGCACAGTCTGGGGAGTAAGGTTCATTACAACTTTCTGCAAGAGACTAGGTGAAGGAAGAAATGAGGATTTCTTCTCAGAGTGAGAGCATGGATGTGGTGGCATGGGAGTACTTTTTTCCTGGCCTCAGAAATTGCTTATAGTAAAATTCTCACGCTATAGTTTGTTCCGGACGGTTTAAGGCTCACCATTCCACATCGGATAATCTCATCTGGATCGGCACACAGTTGCAAAGCAACTCCTCCATCCCAACCCAGTCATAAACACTATAATAGTTCCACCAAGGCTTGTGAAAATATTAAATAAATTACTTTTGGACAATAGTATTAGTATTTACAATATTATCACTCAAAATGTAAAGTACCAATATAGTTATTGTAAAACATTGACAGTACAGTTATTTCCAGGTAATTAGGAGTGGGGAATTACCACTTCCCCATGAAACGGGAGTGATATTAAACTTTTGAGGCCATTATGAGGTTGTGAGCAACTGCTATACACTTCCCCCCACTGACCTCCTCCACAGGGAAACCCAATACGGGTCCAGGCACCATTGTTAACACTCAGGAATCAACTCAGCGGGAAAACCTGTGTGGAAAGCCGTATCTTGACCACTAATCCAGAGGGATATCTCTATATGAGAGCGACTCTGCTACACTTGGGTTACCCTAAATTTAATTCCTCCTTATGGCGCCAGTTACAATTCAATACGCATCACAAAACAATACCAAGCGACAGACAGCACATTACTGCACACTTGAAAAAGCACCTTATTCTACCATAAGTAGGCCATCAGGCTCAGCTGGACCTTAGAACAAATAAAATAAGCCTGCAATGCCCTGAGACAGAAAGGGAGATAAGTGGCCCAAGAAAAAGAGAGGGAAAATAATATGTGTACTGAACCCACTACCCCACAAAAAATAAAGAAAAACCAATAACGATTTCGGCTTTGTCACTGTATCAAATACCAACAACAGATGTGAATACAAAGTAAACACAGTATTCAATAAGCAATAACCTGCTGTTCCTTTGAACATAATCCAAAAACAGAATTGTAGTAAGTCCGCTCCTCTTGCTTAGAGGTGCTGTAATTGTGCTGTAGGATGGTGAACCGTACGCACACACAGACATTTAACAGATTTAGACCGGTGGTTTTCAACCTTTTTATACCATGGCTCACTATTGATTCATTATTTGAGCTACGGACCACCATTGGACAACATTTCAGCCCCACAGACCCAAAACCCCAAAAATTCTTCTGTTTTTGTCCACAATTCCAGGCTCGATTTTGGAAACATAACAGATATAAACATACAGTAAATAAAAATGACAATCTTCTACATTGTCTAGTTGTGTAGACTTGGGCTAATCCAGATGATGAATATTTTAACCCTTCAGAGTGTAACAATTAAACCAAATGGACCCGCAAGGGTCCATTTGGTTTTATCTTACGCTCTCAAAGAGTTACATCTGGTTAACAAAATTTACATCATTTAGCCTGGGGACCACCTGGAACTCGGACCACTGGTTGAAAACCCCTGATTTAGACCTTAGACCTTAAGTTGCAAAGTGACTTCACAGATAAATGCTTTGGGTGCCTTTCCCAAACACAGCAGAGAAAAGACACAGTGAGATTATATAAACGGACATCTGCAGACAATGGTGAGGAGACTCAACTTAAATCCAAGGGCATGGATGAATGGGTCTTGTCCACGATGTCTATGCGGCTCAGAGTTTGATGGAATGTGTCTGTGCTTTTTTGTTTTTAGGAACTAAATTCCAAGTCTATCCGAATAGCCTCTACAGTTGTGGCTGTGGGTGTCACTCACTTCGGAGATGTAGTTAATCAGGTACTAGTATGATGGTATGGAGACGGCACAGTCCCTTTGACCATCTTAAATGACAATATTACCCTTGCTTAACCAGCAACAACACTCATTTATCAAAGGAGTGCAAATTCGTCCCCAAATTCCAGCGTGGGTTTTGGAGTGCACACAAGTCCACACAGCTGATTCCTTCCTCATTTCCTTCCTACAATGATAAATGTGACGGCAGAAGTCAACCTGACACGCCCTTGGAAACAGGCCGCTCCTCCGTTTGTTTGCGACATGAACAACCCCCCCTTTGTTTCACACACGCAACTCCGTTCGCCGTTGTTTGTTAAGTAAGTAAAATACACTCTCAAGAGCTACATCTGGCTAAACCGACTTTTCATCTGGTTAACCAACTTAGCCTGGGGGACCACCTGGAACCCTCTCAAGAACCACTGGTGGTCCTCGGACCACATTGAAAACTACTGGCCAATAAGACCAGTTTTTTATTACATCGCTGTGAATGGAATAGGCTACAGGTATGTATTCTGTAGTGTAGGATTAAATCCATGCATTTTAGGAAGAGCGCAGCCCCCCCTACCCCTGTGAGTCGGACTGCTGCCTGTGAGTGGCCACGCGATCACGACTCCCGAAATTGCTCTCGCAAGCAGCCTACTGTAGGTCTGCAGTTTATCTGAGTGACTGAGGAGAATGATATAAGCACCTAACGTAGCATATAATATCAGTTTAAATAGTCAGGCTGTGCATGTATTTGTCACAGCAAATAAAAGTGGCTTTTATTTTCTTTTTTCCCCCACTGGGATTAGGCATGTCATCTCGCATATACAGTGTATATGCCTTTCCAAACCTATATATTTTTTCATCTGTATCATTTTTTAGGTTTTATAGCTATTAGGAGTGAATGGATAACTTTAGATGCCTTTCTGCAGTTCAGACAATGCTGCCCCGCTTGTTTAGGACAGAAAAACAGGCAAGGACAAATCCTACGACAGCTCCCGACCTGACGTGGGTTTTGTGCGGACGTAGGATCAACATCAAGTTCATGGTGGGAATGATAAATGTCGAACAATGCGGGAATTCCACTCTACGCAGTACGCACGCTCTTCGTCCATTTTTGGGTGTACACCACGTTGATAAATGAGGGCCATACTTTTGATACTCTGATGCCATTCTCTGACGGCTCAATGACAATTACTCCACATGGACTATCCGAAAACTCATTTTACACAGTGGTGCACTGAATGAATGAACGTTTTGGATATTTAGAGTACATTTCAAGTACGACAACAGAACTGATAACTGAATAGAACAGATGGACAGTTTCACTTATCTTGGAGACATACATCTATCCAGATTCCAGTCAAACTTTCAGCAAATACTCCATGTAATCCTTCAGGACAATAAAGATTAATAATATTAATCCAATTTTTATTTGTTTAACCCTGAGCCAACGCAGTGTGCTAGAATTAGGTGGATGTTTTGGGCTCATGTGAATTATTCATTACTATCAAGCAATATTGTAAAAAAAAAAGTCCTTTGAGGATACAAAAAATAAGAAGAAAAAAGGTTATTTTGCAGCTATTTTACATTCTGTTTACTCCTGCTAGGAGAGGAGTAGAGGTCAAACATCTACATATTACTACCATCAGCAGTTGTGAGCCAAAGCAGGAGGAGAGCTAGTCCACAAGGTGTTGGAAGTGTCATCAGCTGTCAGTGGGTGCAGAAAGTCACCACTAAGTAGAGTACAAGTAAGTCCTCCTCAAGGACTTACCACTGTCTGACACCACTGTGTTGTTGTCATGACCACTCAGTGACACCAGTTCTTTCAGTAAGCCACAATGTGCTGACAGTGCAATGATAACATTCCAGAACTATTATAAGAACAAGTGGTGGTTAGTTCTTATAGAGTAGCTTGATCCTACTGCAGTGTGCATGTAATATCAACAACACGTTAAAGCACATGTTATGTAAAGTGTGATGTGAATATGAATGTAAAATGCAAAGATAAGCTCCCAACATGGACACATATACTGTAGCTTTTGACAGTGGTGGAAAAGTTTTATGTCAAAACATCAATACTGCAATATAGACATAGTAGTAAAGTAAAAGTCCAGAATTCAAAATATAGGCCTATTTACACGGGCGTGAATATCGCACTGGGGCCCAGCCCTCTTGGGGCCCTTACTGGGCCTCCAGACTACAGGATTGCACGCACATTCCAACTTTCGTCCGGAAGTGTGACGTCACATCCTCCTTTTTTGAATGGGTTTCAATGGGCACTTCCTGCTACTTCCTGTCTGAATTTCGGCCGCGGGCGGGTCTTTCCTGCTGCCTGGCCACTGTCCGAAATTCAGACAGGAAGTAGCAGGAAGTGCCCATTGAAACCCATTCAAAAAAGGAGGACGTGACGTCACACCCCGGTCCGAGACTTGGACTGTGCAATATGTATGTAGATGCACCCAGAAGGGAAAGGGGGAAAGAGGGAAAGGGGGAAAGGGGGAAAGGGGGAAAGGGGGAAAAGGTTCAAGGTTCAAGGTTCAAGGTTCGCTTTATTTGTCTTGGGGTCAGAGACCAGGGCTGCATACAGTTACAAACAGACACATAACAGTAGACATAAGACAATACAGTTACACACATAGACCACGGTAGGGGCTAAATGCTCTCGCCATTGAGGAGCTTAATAGAGAGAGGTACAAAAGAGTGTCTATACCTGTTATACTTTATCAACGGTGGAGCTCTATATCTCCTGCCTGTTCGCATTGTCACATACTCGAAGTTGAGAACATGTAATGGGTCAGAGACAATGCTTTGAGCCTGTCTAAGTATAGCTTGATCAAAGATGGCTTTTGGGGTGATCGGGGAGCTAGACAAGCCCATGATCTTTCCAGCCATCGTAATAAGAATCTCAATCTGAGATTTATGTTGGACAGTTAGGTTACCAAACCAGTTAGCTATCCCATATCTCAGGATTGACTCTATGCTTGCCCTGTAAAAGATCAACATAATATTCAAACTGACTGATTCAAACTGAAACAATCTGAGTCTACGAAGAAAGTGTAAGCGCTGATGTATCTTAGCGCAACAAGAAGTAACATGCGTCCGCCAGCTCATGTCCTCGTCAATATGCACACCAAGGTATTTATAAGAGGGGACCTGTTTGATGTTGTTGTTATTGACACTCAGTACAGTGTGATCGCCGATGGACCTGGGGTCAATGACAACCTCCTCCGTTTTCTTTGTATTAATCATGTTGTAGTTCCGATCACACCAGTCAACAACTTCACTCACTCCAGCTGTATGGCTGAGCAGGCTAGAGTTGCTTGATAGCAGGCTTAAAATGACTGTGTCATCAGAAAACTTGATCACATACTGGTTCGGACAAGAGCTCACACAGTCGTTTGTGTACAGAGTAAAAAGGAAGGAAGAGCTCACCGCTCCTTGTGGAACCCCTGTACTACTCAGTGCCTCCTCAGACACTACACTGTTGAATCTGACCCTCTGTGGTCTATTCAACAAGAAAGAACAGTACCATTTAATGGCAAACGGGTTAGCACCCAGTCGCGACAACTTCCTTGGAGCCACGTAGAATTGGGAGGATTAATGATATCCACCAGCCACAAGTAAAAAATAAAAAATAGCGCAAGTGGATGATGGGCGTTTAACCGACAGTGGGCACAGAGAACACTAGTCCACCAAGGATGGCAAACAGCAGCAGCGATGGCTGTCCTACTCTAGTGTACTGCATCTATAGGCTCTACAAAAGAAGCGATAGCCCCACCGGATCAGCTACCACTAATCCCACCTCTCAAGGCAGCCAGGAGGAGATTCCCAAGACGTGCAGCATGTTGCTCTTCCGTCTGTGCCCTTAGAGTATAGACAGAGTTGCGGCAACTCCGTACACTTCATGGGGCCAGTCCAATCTGGCGCAAATGCATTGGAATCAGGCAATAGCTCAGCTTTAATGATCTCAATCCCTTCATTTTAGATCGTTCTGACGTATAGTACAACACAAACATTACACACATGCTTTATAGCTCTTATTCGCGACCCCTTGTTGAAAACAACACATTGTGTGTATGTGTGTGTATGTGTGTGTGTGTGTGTGTGTGTGTGTGTGTGTGTGTGTGTGTGTGTGTGTGTGTGTGTGTGTGTGTGTGTGCGCACGCACACGCAAAGTTGCTTGTTTATGGAGTGGCCAGGGCCTACAAAATATTTTTGCACTGGGGCCCATGAGCTGGTTATGCTACTGCCTACTTAAAGGCACAAAAGTAAAAATGCTCATTATTATGCACAATGTCTCATTTCAAGATTTTCAAATGAATACATTTTTTATTTTGATATTAATGTCTGTCTTGTAATAAAACTCCTTAAGGCTCATTACTGACTTATCATTCAACAAAAGTTGGCAACCCTGTTTTGTAACGAATACCGGATATAGGAAACAATTAGCCAAGCAGTCCTAACAGTCCTTGTGGGGCTCCAGGGGGTCCCCAGCTAAATTAATGAATATACGTCACGTCACTACACTTTTTTGCGGTGGAGATTATGAAGGTAGTTTTCATAAGTCCTAATAATCTAAATCTATAGAATGACTAGCAACTGAGTTTTTAAATAGTAAAAGTATTTAAAAAAGGAGTAAAAGTATAATATTTGCTTCTGCAATATAGCGTAGAACTAGAACTAAAAGTAGTAGACTTTGGTATTACTAAAGTATTATAATAGGCTAACTATAGTACTGACATCACCAGAACCAAAAACAGTACAACCAACAACCTAAAAGAAGGTGCAGTATGCGTGCAGCGTGTCTACCTAGTGAAGCCTAACAGTGTGCTGGGAGTGCGTGCACACTTTGTGGTGAGCAAAGAGCTATAATAGGCCCACTGTATCCTCACACCCCAAGCAGCATTATTTAAACAGGATGTTTCTCTTGTTGCCCCGAGACCCCTGTACCCTGGAAACCAGACACATCTACAAGAAAGAAAAAAAGAAAGAAACTGTGGCTTGCATTGATGCACTTTCACAACTTCTCAACATTAAAATATGCCTTTATTTTCCAATTGTGAACCAAATAAAAATCACACGTGTGAAGTGAGGGGTGGCCATCATTATCAGTGAGATGATGTCTTAAGTAATCATGTACAGCCCTAATAAAGTCTTTGATTTGGCTGGCCACAAGGAATTTATAATTTTATCTTCTAAACGAGCTGTTTGTAATACCAGAAAACATCCTATTTTTTAGACAGGAAGCAATATCACCAGCCTAGTAGTTTTCCACAGGGACATTTGGATGTATAGTACAAGACCTGTGCCTTTAGTTTGTGATTTAATTCCTTAAAAGTGCCGCCATCTATAAAACGCGCTGTACAAAGCAGAGACACGACTCCCTCCAGACAGCTTTGCACTTCAAGCCCTACGTGAAAACATATGTTGTTATCCAAACCCTGCTGGTTCCCTGCAGGTTACAATGGAGTGTGCGTTCATGCAAGAGAACACGCACTCACGCAGGCATTCCTTTCCTCAGTAGGCACTATGGAGGACACGACTGATTCAGTTTGGTTTGTGTGAATGCGTTCATTCGTTTGTGTGTGTGCATGAGTGCGTGGTGCATGCAAACAGGCACATGCATGAGATTTGAGTGTTTTTGACACCTCAGTTAACTAAACTAAACTTTACCTAAACTTCTAAAAGGTATATCCTGACTTCCTGGAAGCGTTAATGAAGCTTTGATAGGTGAGGAGAAGAATGAGGATACCATGTGAACCTGAAACCTTTCACTCAACTGATATGAACATATGGATATTGTTTTAGGTGCTGAACAGTGTACTGTCCACCCAGAAAAACAAAAGCAATGGCTTGCTGAATACTCTACTGTAAGTAGTTTATTTAAATGTTCTTTAAATGTATGTGTAGTGACAACCAACCATCCAACCAGTCACTGCTTGTATCTGTGTGGTCAAGGAGCTGCTATGATGTCACCTATTGAAGCAATGAGGGAATCCACTGACAGCATGGGTGACAGACCGGAGGAAAGGTGAGAATGAATTCTAAACACCTGCAGTAAATCTACCCTCTAAGACACGAACGCACCCGCCTGCACACATTGCACATGCACGCACACACATTACATCGGTGCGCCATTGCTTGACTCTTCCAGGTGTGTGGGCGTCTATATGTTCTATCCAGCAATCGGAATCTGCAAACGCTGATTCAAGTAGCTTAACAACACCATATAAAATGTGTGCTCAGTGAAACAGCATGCATCACAGCAGGTGTTTGGGATATGCCGTCACGTTTAGTGCAGCCACTGTACCCATGGGCATTTATTTTCGTTCGCTACGGCTCAAAAAATGAAAGCCTAGGGGAACGTCACACATTTCCTGGTCTAAAAGTGGGATGGGAGTGAAGAGGCACAGTGTGCGAGATATGATGTCAGATTTCTCCTCTGTTTTCTACCAGGGAGTGGAGGGGAGGAGAGGGGTGGGGGTCACTGGTCGTTCGCCCTTCCAGTCCAGAAAGCACACTGGCTGGGCCAGGCTACGTTTAGCGCACCCTGGCATATCCGTCTATCTCTCCTGTGCACATGTATTAATAGCAGCTAATGTAATGGTGGTATAAATTGCCCAGACTGGCCACTATTTTTGGACCATTAAAAACATGATATTGTAAGTGCAATGATGAGATGATGTTGGATGATAAGACTTAATGGGTAATGGGTACATGGATGTCAACAGTGTATTGGCCCATCAATGCGAGCCAAAAGAGAGAGAGAGATAGTGTGTGTGTGTGTGTGTGTGTGTGTGTGTGTGTGTGTGTGTGTGTGTGTGTGTGTGTGTGTGTGTGTGTGTGTGTGTGTGTGTGTGTGTGTGTGTGTGTGTGTGTGTGTGTGTGTGTGACTGTGTGTGTGTGTGTGTGTGAGGAGTGGCCCAGGTCAGAAGGGTAAATGCTGTGCGTGCAGTATAAAGTGGCTGACTCACCCCTATTCTTTCAGCTGTGGACGACCGCCTCTAATTCGGCTCTATTCAACTCGGGCTTACAGTAACAAGGCAGTCTGGGAGATAAGGTTGGAAGCCCACAGGCATTTTAAACCCTGGCAGCGATCCCCCTCCTCGCTCACTATGCTGTGGCCAAGGGTAGTGAGACTTTTTCATATCAAGGACCTCAAAACTTAAACTCTCATTACTTTTACAGATTAACATCACTCGTTTTCCATCTTTATTCAACTTCAATCTGTATCACAATTGAAATAAAATAACATCTGTAAATGTGTCTTCTTTGCAGGTGTAACCACAGCAAACAGCAGCAGATTGCTGCTAGTGCTACGCACTGGAAAACTCCTCATTTGTTGTTATTTTGCCAGTCAGCTGTAACCCTTTTAGGTATTTTATATTTGGAGATGTCAATGGCAAGGTTACATGGAGCAAAGGAGGAGGACATTAATATTTGGTTTGGCATCACAAATACAGTCAAGAACATGTAGTAGGTTGTATTCATGTTTTTACTGTTCTATTGCTATCTATTGAGTGGTATGATACTTAGCACAGACGTGTTTTTCTTTGCTGTATGTTTCTGTTTGTGACTGTCTTGTTCTGGTGTTTGTTTGTTTTTGTTTTTTTAACTTATATTAATGATGTTTAGCATATTTGGTTGTGTCTCGTTTGTCTTAAATTTGTCTTTCAGAGTGAGAGCTGTAGTATAGCGAGGCAAGATTTACCTGACTGTTTTTAAACATGTGGGCATATCAAACCTGTTAATGGCGGGGAGGTGCTGTACGCCCTGGACAATGTGCTTTTGATGAGTTATTGTTTGAAAATAATCTCAACCAGAATGAATGATCACAGGCTGTACAGCTGCCAGTATATAGGTGATAAACCCTCCATGATACAATAGTCACTTAAATGTGCCTCCTCCTGCTGTAACTCGCAGCATAGACTACAGACACTTTCTGACAATCTCTCTCAGTCAGTCAGTCATCTTAGGAGTTAGGACTGTCCAAATTGTGGTGAGTGGTCCTGCTCTCTTTCTGTCTCTCCTCTCTCTCTCTGGATTCAGCCAAACCCATCACAATCTGGCAGTTGCTATGGCGATGGTGGAAGGGCCAAAACAAAGACAAAGGAGGAAAAATAAGCAGCATAGATCTTGGCGAGGCTCTGGCCACCAAATATGACATAGCAGAGATCTTGACCCTCCAGCTATTCAGCTATTTGAAATGAGCATGAGTAAAAGTACAAAGATATTGGTGTCAAAATGAAATCAACCTAATTAATTCCAGACACCTGTTACAAACTTCACAAATCTTGAAAATGTGACACAAATCTTTGAATATTCAGTAGTAACGAACATTTTAAGTTAAATCCAATATTTTGCTTCTATGAGGTCCCTGGAACAAGATATCTTCAGATAGGAGTCCACCGGCCAATTACATCTATTGTTTGGCTTTATTCACATGACAAAGTTTGAGAACCACTGCACTGATAGAGAAACACAGGTTTAGATTTAGAAGACATTTGCAGAATCTCGTCACAGTTATAAATGGGTTCCAAGTCAGTTACAACATTGAGGGGTAGAAAACAGATTGGTCACATGGTTCATGTGCTTACGCAAGCTCATAGACTCCAATGCATTCCATGTAAAGTTTATGTAAGAACTTTATGTAAAAGAGCCGCCAATGGACTGGCCCCATGAAATGAACAGAGTTGGCATAACTCTGTCTTCTGTTCAAACTAGCCCACCAATAATAGCCCCGGTTCGAAAGTAATGATAGATGATAGTCAGAAATTCAGAACAGTGACAAACCGGTGAGTGAAAACAGGTAAGACCACATGGCAGTCATCAGGCCGGTCTCTCATGTATACAACACCAGGAACACATGACCCTGGGCGGTGGTGGTGGAAAGTAAAGTATTTAGTAAATACATGCAGTCATTTAGACATGCAAATCCCCTGACTCCTTCAAAACCACTCTCAAAGGGCACCTATGGACAGCTGCAATTCGTAAATGGCCACCATAAAAATGTGTTTTCCCCACTCACCCCGCTTTTTCCCCTCCCTGCACTGGTATATTATTTTTCCCCTTTTACCTCCATTATGATTTGCTGCTTCTGTCCATACAGTAGTGAATATTTGTATGTCTGTAATTGCTTGATGAAATGTACAACATGGCCACTATTGTGAACAAGTGTATTCTTAACTAGGGTGTCCATTCACAGTTATCAGCTCTGTTGTATTTGTACTGGAAATGTACTCTAAATCATCTCCTAAGCTGCATAATAAAAAAACATTCATTCATTTATTAAATACTGTACTTAAGAAGGATTTTGAGGAGGAGATGGAGAACAACAGCCCAAGAGGCCTGCCTTTTCTTTTCTTTACACAGAATTATACAAAAAAGGGAAGCGTCACACATTTTCAATCCTGCATACCGGTTGAACAGGTTAGCTTCTCAATAGTAAACAAACACCAGTGGTGGAAAATACCCACTTGCACTTTTTTACTCAAGTAAAAGTATCAGTGCAATATAGAGCTATTCTGTATAAGTCAGGAATTCAAAATTGACTTTTGAGTCAAATATGGGATTCAAAATGTACCTAAAGTACCAAAAGTTACAGTATACTGAATAAAACCTAAAATAGCTCAAAATTGCACTTAAGTAAGGTACATGTACTTGACCACTGATTACATAAATAATCAGAGAGAGAGGCGGGGGCTTGGCTTACAGAAGAGGTTTCTGAGCTACCTGTCAGACCCAGCGTGTAATCGACTCCCAACCTAATTAGCTCACTCTTAAGAGCAAACAGAAAATCTCAACCCCATTTCACCTGAGGCCTGATTCTATAATATCATCTCATGATCATAAACCATGTAAATTCAGTACAGCCTACAGGGATGTTAAAACAGGAGTGGAGGTGGACTGTGGTCGAGTCAACATGTTTTTCTGGGGCAGAAAATCTGGGGCAAAACTTTCAAATGAGCATTGCACTTATTACAACTTACTTGGTTGTCAAGTAGGAGATCTTTCCACCAAACACCCCCACCCCCCACTTTATTGCCTTACTTAAGTGGGCATACATACAAGGACAAACATTGCTGTTAATTGGGGCAGGTAAGCACCGCTCAAAAATATCACTTAATGCACGTAAAGTGCAATCATTGCAATAGATTTGAGAACACAGAAGTGAATTACTTTGTAATGAATTGATTAAAGGAACAAAAAATGAAATGATACTTTATCACAATAACCTCCACTTTCAATCCACTCTAAAATGAAAGAGTTTCACTATCTTTTTCCTTTATTTCTTTAGGAGGGACGTTAGCTTCTCTGATATACGTTTGCACGCCAAGTCTATGGACTTTAAAGCTTGTTCACGGCTGTTAAAGGACGACATAAAACATCATGTGGCCTACTCTATAAATGCACAAACTGTTCAACTTTACTGGCAGGCATCATCTCCTCCCAGAACATATCTCTTTTGTTTCATTGCTTTCAATACATTGGAAGTGGAGAGGAAAACTGGTGTGAGAGAAATGTAGAAAGGAGCATTAGTTTTGCATCTCTCTCTCTACACAAAGCGGAGAGAGGTGAGCAGGGGAACCTTTCAGAGGTACTTATGAGATACACATTGATGGCTTCAATTCCGCAAATGGCTCAAAGGAAGAGGCTAGGCTAGAAGTGAACAACATTCATCCATATAGAGAATATGCAGTCTGCAATTATCCAAATGCAGCATCTCCAATAACGCAATTTGTCTGTGTGTGTGTGTGTGTGTGTGTGTGTGTGTGTGTGTGTGTGTGTGTGTGTGTGTGTGTGTGTGTGTGTGTGTGTGTGTGTGTTTCACAACACACACCCACACCTCTTTCATACCAAAATGGTGTTATGTAGCGGTTAAGCTATTTTTGGACAAAACTGCGAAATTTTGATGAACAGAGAACTCATTTAACCAGCCATGTCTGTCTGTCCTTTATAGATTTTTGTATTTGAATGATAAACAATATGATATATTCATTGAATAATTTTGAATCCAACAAAACAACTTTCACTACTGCTTAATAAGCACAAAAACATTAGCAGATTTCTTGATCATGCATAGTGTAAACCATCAAGCATAGACTCTTAATTAATGGCTTTAGCTTTATTTTCCTTGCAGAGAGAAGACTCCATTGCTATGTATTTTGTATACGTAGTTCCTCCTACAGTAATTGTCATTTTAATTCCATACATTTTCCAAGGACAATGTAAGGCAATGGTCAATGTTGCAGTAAGCTTGGATCTAAACAGACCAAGTTGCAGATCAAGCTGCATTGAAAACCGATTCTACAAAGATCTTCTAAATCACAGTTTATGTGCACCAACCCAAGTCTGAAAATATGTAGTTCCAGCGACACCCCAGAAGCAAAACATTTGAGTTAAAAAAAGTTTGCTGTGACAGAATATTCAAATTGTGACACATTTTCCCAATTTTTTAAAAGTATCAGATCTACAAGCGTGTAGATGGCCATGAAGTTGGGGACAGCGTCGTTCTCATGTACCACGACATGCAAGCTAACATGACTCCAAGTATTATGCAAAGGGACTAGCGGATAATTTGTCCTTGGTTTGCATTGCTTAGATTTGTGTTTTTTGGTGTTTCAGTAACACCAATATAAGCGACACATTCTATATTCCACAGACCAATATTAAATAGTATGGTGGAATGTATAAGGCTGTTATGAGGGATACGTACATGGACGTGTCACGTACATGAACTGTGCATTGACACTCCAATGCAAGCTAACCCAACAAATTACATTAATAAGATTTCACTTCATTTTGTGTGAATGAAATCTCTCTCTCTCTCTCGGAATTTGTGGCATCTTAGCAATGTGACTTAATCAGATTTATGGTCTAGTGTTTGGTGGTGCAGACAGTGACAAGAGTCCTTTGATGTAACCTGTGTGAGTGTGAGAGCAGGGCATTACACCATGGTGTAACGAAGCATAAAAGAGGGCTTATGTGGTTTATCCATTCATTGATATATCGTCATCTTTTAAATGTCTTTTCGATTATGTGAATAATCCAAAAAACAAAACAAATGAGATGAAATAATCACAAAGAACACAGCCAGCAGTTGCAGTCACATTAAGTAGAATTTCACAGCCGTTCCTTTTTCTTTCATTCAAGGCACATAATAAAAACACATCATGCTGCGTACGAGTGCTGCCAGTGATCTCTTTTAGCATAAAACTACTGGGGAGGCCAACTGTGGCAGCAACGCATTAGCACTCCGATGACTGACAAAGGCAGGGGAGTATCTTAAGATCAAGGGACCCCTCACATTTCACCTGCCAGGCCACCGTGAAAGCAGGATTCATCTCCACTGACATTTACTCGCCGGCCTCGTCTCCCCCCACCCATTCGTTCACCCACACCCTCAGAGAGTGTCAGGCGAGCTCACGCATGGAGCTATCAATTGCGCTATTTCTGAACCCTGTCGATAAGAGGTCTCTCGCTCACGTCTTCACCACATTCACAGACCGCATTTCCTATAGTCTAAGCCGTTGGCTTCAGGGCCATGTTTTTTTTCCCCTTTCTCCCTCCCTCTCTCCATCCAACTCTCTCAGGGCAAAAAGGCTGGCCATTATCGACATTTAAAAGAGAATAATGCATACATAATGCTCTCGTACTGGTTTTTGCATTGGCAGACCTTGTATTCCCACTACTGTCCATGGGGTGAGGCTTTTAAAACCATTTGGTTCATAAGCTCAACCGTGGGAGGCCAATGGCTTAATGTAACTGCCCCCCTGTGTACTCAATCCTTGCGTCCGCCTGGGAAATGTATGCCGTTCTTTGATAATAGTCAGTGAAGACTTGGGGTGTTCCGTTATTTCAGCTTGTGCATAACAGATATCCAAGATAGTTTAGCTATAATTCTGTGGGTGAAACCGCTGAAGCCTGAGGAAGCAATGAAATGTTATTTGATGTATAACGTATGTTGGTTTATGTGGTTATGGATGACATTACCGAGTCAAAATAAACTTCCTCGCACTTGCAGCTACTATATTTTTGTACTGTATCTTATTTGATTCTCCAAGCAAAAAAAAGTGTATTCGTATAAAATGTTTACATTGACATTTCTGTTATTCTCCAGTTATATCAGAGAACATTTTAAGCACAAATCTTTGTTTCTGAGGTTCCGTTGAACAAAATATTGTCGACAAAAAAGTGTGAGCACCACTGATGATCAGACTAGGTTTTTTAGCAAACGTACAGACTTTACAGAATCGGCCTCAGGTCTTAATGGCTTAAGTAAGAGATGAATAAAGCCAGTGGACAAAGGTCCCATTAGGAAAGGAATTAACATTGCTGCTGGGCTGCCCCAGTGTGTGTGTGTGTGTGTGTGTGTGTGTGTGTGTGTGTGTGTGTGTGTGTGTGTGTGTGTGTGTGTGTGTGTGTGTGTGTGTGTGTGTGTGTGTGTGTGTGTGTGCACGCGTGTGTGCGTGTGTGTTAACAGGCTCCTGTTACATAATAAGATACCTTGGTTAAAGTTCTTTGGCTAGTTGCAGTGATTCTGACCAAAGGTATGCTGCCCAGACACATCGTTTATCTAGATGAATACTGCCCTGTCTGCCCCGTCAGTTAAAAATACAACTTTACGCTATCTTATGTAAACGTAGTCCACATAAAAGGCATCCTTGTGCTATAGAAGAAAGGCTGTTACCTTTCATTCCCATTAAAAGTTGTGTGAGGGTTGTGTTTTTTGTGTTTGGTGAAAAGAAGCACTGTCTTGTTGTGTTCTGGTGTCCACTGGTAGAAGAGGGACCCACCCAGTGGCAGATAGTGCAAGGGAGTCCACCACTACTACGGGGAGCAGTGGAGGGTGGTGCGCGGGGTCTGCGCCTCTGGTAGTAGTGTGGTACTGTGTGTGGTGCTCCGCTGGTAATATAATACAAGCTCACAATGCGGGTCTGTAGAGCCATAAAATATAGACAGAGTTAAGCGAAGTCCATTCACATAGTGACAACCGCAAGTTAGTAAATGCTTTGGAGTCTATGGGCTCATGCGAGTACATGAACCACGTGACCAGACTATTTTCTGCGTCCTAAATATCGCAACTCTGTCTATACTATTCTCATGGACACCAATCACCAATCAGAGCAACTGTTTGGATGATATGTTAGGGATAGCATGAAGACGTAAACGGGAGGGTAATCTTTATATATTGAACAGAGGACTTGAAGTCCCCCTCTCATCCACTGGCATTAAGTTGCTCAGCCAGCGCATGATGATGCGCACATGATGATTTTCACTCACTCCTTCAAGGTAGGAACAGAGTGCATTGTGGACACATTGGGCCGTATTTACGCAAACACGCTCAACTGAACAACAGCGGACCAGAGTGCGCGTTCATGTCAATAAATCCCACTGCTGCTCAAAAACTGCAATACCACCTTCGGCCACTATGTCCATTTCCCTCAATGATCTAGGGCTCCATTTTCGTAACATGCCTTGTCCCTGAAGCTGCCTGAAGTCCGCAACGAATTCCCTTATTGCTATTTTCGTCGCCTTTCCACTTCCTTTAGCCACTATACCTTATGCCGACACCCTTATTTACGACTGGAGGTGTGGTCATAGGCGTGTTTGTCACGCAGTCCCTTAGGTTGCTAATTTCGGCAAATAGGTTTGCGAAATAGATAACGGGATTTCAAAGCACCGGCTAACCTATACGAGAAGGCAGAGCCACGTGCGCACGTGCGGGCATCTGTGCACATTGGAGATGTCCACGTGGAACAGCTGCTTCATCAGTTCAATTCATCTCCTTATTTATTGATTGTCGTATAAACACCTGTAGACTCCCTGCTGTCGGTCACTTCCTTGTGTTTAGATAAGGTATATAATATAATTAAATACATTAATTATCTTGTGACACACTGCTGCTCTTTTCACGTTTCAACCGAATTCCTGACAGTTGCGTTTTGCTTGATCCCGCTTCGCAGAGAAAACCCGCATATTCTATACAGCATCTGAGAGAGTGATGTTTGCCCGTCACACTACATTTTGAAATGTAAAAAATGGTCCAGAATTGACTGAGATATGAATGATCAAAAAGATGTCTGTTTTGGACGAGAATTTCCCAACTTTTTTGCAATTTCTTTATAACATTTTGTAGACTTGGGATAAATGCAGCGAGGCTGCGGGCTTAGGTGTAGGTATAGCAGTAGGAATAAAGGGAATGGATATGGGATGAATTAAAGGCAATGGCAAGACCAACACGGAATGGATGAAAGCTAAAAACATCCAAACCACACCTATGCATAATGTAACGGGTCTAGGAGGTGTTTAAGGGAAATAGGAATGTAACAAAATAGCAACTTTAGCATGGGAACACCTCTTCCCAAACGCTAGATGCTGTAATCACGTATAAAGGGCGATGAGACGAAAATGGAGCCCCTAGTCTATACATCTATGGGGTAATCAGGCAACCTTTTGGGCAATGGGTTGCTGTAACTAGAGAGAAGTTACAGAGGGTGATCAGGATATACATGATGGTGGTGAAAACAACACTGCCATCATTACAATCACCCTGACACATGAAATAAATAGTTTCTCTCTACAATAGCAACCTAAAACATGAACCTTGGTTTAAATAATTATAATAAAATAAAAAGTTCTTTAAGGCTTTTCCTTCCTGCTTCTGCGACTATCCATCAGTGAGTCTTTCCCCTCTGATCTTTGACTGAAACCTAGGAGACGACCTCCCTCTGTGAGACTGAAAGCTACATCATTTTTAACCCGCCGGCATTCACTAGGCTGCACTTCCTTTCTTAGCTGAACCTTGGTGACACATAGATGCATGCGTATGTGTCTGTTTGTGAATTCACATATATACATGTTTATGCATGAGAGCTTTCAGGGACATGAATTCAATTTACGGAGGGGTGAAAGAGCATTTCAGGAGAGGAAATGAAAAGTTCTTCGTTGAAGATGACAAAAGGCTAGCATAGGCTTTAATCTTTCTTTTTTTCTCTGCTCGTGTGCAATAGAGCCACTGTGGCTCCTTGGTGATGCTGTGATCTAACAGCATTCTTATAGTATGAAAGCCACAGCCTTGAGCTGTTTCTGTTTCTAAAGACTTCCTCCATTAGCATTCTAGTTATACACAGGTACCGGTACCATATTTTTGGTATTGTATGATACTAATTGGTTGCCCCTATTTTCTTTATGGGCACTTTGAACCTTAAATGTATATCTCTCTTACCTCTATCTGTCATGTGTTTTCTACCGCAGTGCAGTAAAGACAACAGAATTTCTCCCTCGCAGGATAGTCTGTTTGTCTGTCTGTCTTGCCTGAGACAGACAGACAGATAGACAGGTAGATAGATAGAACAGTCGACACTCATGGCTTGGTCCATTCTGAAACCCTATGGAACGTACTTTCAAATAACGGAGAAATGGCAGAGAAACTCATTCACGGAAAGAACTGTTTGTTGGACTGAAGCAAAGCAGTCCAGAGTCCAAGACTATTTATTCCTTTCAGGTTAAATAAGGCCAGACGGGGAGCATTAGTATTGAGGTCTGCATTCCTGAGCTGTTAGCAGAACCTCTGATAATGAGGTCTGCTCATTACGACCGTTACATCGATGGCTGACCTTGAATGGACGTAAGCCTGCTGGGCAGTTAATGAACCCAAACAAGACAAGATCAGGGCTCTTTGTTGATAGAGAAATATATTCTATAGCTGCCTTAAAAATTAAAGAAAATGGTTGCTCTGCCGGTGAAAAGACAAACTAGATTGCATACAAAGTCTTCTCCGGGAGTGTGTAATATATGGGGAGAAACACGCAGTGACTTTTTTAGCACTCAGTGCTGCTCAACATGCCAACCTGCACAGAGCCCATACCTATGGTAATTAGCCTTAAATACAAGAGCTTTGAGAAGCCTTTGTAAAAAATAAATAAAGAAATAAAAAATAAAGAAATATTAATATATCCTAATGACTCCACTTCAACCTCTCTGACTTATCTTGTTTTCTTTTGTTTTACTTTGTTATTCTTCAGTTGTGATGGTTATAAAACCGTTGTGACTTACATTGCGGTTGCAGATTGATTTCGCCCCTCCTGTGTCCAGCAGATAGGGCTGAAGTGGAGACTAGCCTGTACCCGGATCTCCAATAGAATTGGAACTGACCACCTTTGAACCATCAAGGTGCAAGTTCATGACACTCAAGAAAGAGGATTCAGTTCCCCGGCTGGACCTGTAATTCAATGGGCACCGGCTGACCACCACAAATGAGCTTGACATACTAGGTGTCAGAACAGACGATACACACTGTCAGGGTCGAGTGCACTTGACCAAAAAAAATCTCCACCCGGGGCCAGTCAGAAGCTGTCAGCACCGAGGAGAGTAGCCAGTAAACTCATCACAGAGACCTCAGCAGCTGTCGACAAGCAACAGGTCTGTAATGTCAAGGAGAATGTATCGCTCAGCTGGATGAGTGCTCCACTGCTTGACAATATTGAGAGGAAGGGCCTCGAAATAATTGGAGTTCACCAGGACACTGCCGGCACAACACTCTAGTCTACATTATCAGCCTCGTAGTCGCACATTTCTTTCGCTACCGTCCTGTATAAAATGTACACTGCTGCCGAGTGCCCTGTGGACCTCCAGGACATGCTACCTCCACCATGCATCAGACTGCCAAATACCTGCCTATGCACATCCACACTTGAACATGCGCTCATTCATTTTGTTCCAATGGGATAAACAAGTCTCTAGTAAAGTCAGTGCCAGGTAGAATTGAGCAGACTGACTTGCTCTTGCTGGCAGTGAGGGTGCAATTTGGCAGCAAAGGAAAACAAGAAACAAGACTGTCTGTGTAATTTAGTAGTGGCACTGGCAAAGTCTGTGGAATCAGGTTACCTTTCCTCTTGTCTATAAAGCGTACAGGAAGCACAGTATGCCCATTGGAGACTTGTGAGAACAGCAGTTGGAACAGTCAGTGAGTGAACTGACTCATCATTCTCCTTTCTTCACTCTACAAATCTATCAGTTGCAAGTAACTGATCTTAAAGCCTACAACGTGCAATGTGTTGTGAGCTTGTCGATCTCGATGCTGGGCTAAAGAGCTTACGCATGTTGTTTCTGTTTGCTATAGCTCCATTTAAGCTGTATTCAGTTTAATGTATATTAAAAACGTGGAGCACCAACCTTGACAGTGGCTTTGGTCTTGATGCTGCTGCTGTTGTCGTTAGGAGTGTGGTTGGCGTCTTCGTGAACCTTGTCCAAGAGCCAAAGAAGAAACTCCAGAGCGTCATGCTGAGAATTGCCCCGGAACTGAGAGCCATACTTGGAAACTATACTCTGAGGAGGAGAAAGATAAATAAAAATGAAATAATTTCATGAATTGGGATGTAATGCAGGATGTTTGTAGGCCAGTGATTCGGAACTCTGGTCCTTGGGACTAGAGCTGTCACAATTACAGCTTTTTTTACTTGTTGACGATGACTAGTCTGTCGAATAATTATGTTGTTGAACATTGGAATAATATGAATGAAAATGTACATTTCTGGCTTTTAGGCTTTGTAAACAAAAGCCTGTGCATGGCAGATGTGACAAATAACTGATATAATTCCATACATTCCTACAAGCTCAAGTTTACAATCTGAAATTGAAAATGTGCAGATCGTTTTGAGATCATAGAGATCGTCTATTTACACTTTTATAAACTTATGCAAAAAATAAATCATCATCAAATAGATCATCTCAAATAACTGTGATTAATCTATTATGTTGTGACAGGCCTTCTTCCAGGACCCTGAGTAATGCTGGTATTCCACCCTACTTCTGTATTAGAAGGACGGACTAATATAATTAACATGGATTGAAAAGCAGTAGAGCCCTACGGCTCGGCTCCCATAGACTGGAGCTCTGGCTGAGAATCATTGATGTGAAAAATGTTATTTACACTTTCAATTGAATTGGTTCACGCTAAGGATGCAGGATGTGAACGATTACGAACCTTGTCTTTGTGTTGTTTGTGTTTATCTGTTTCTGTGTGAGAAAATAATTGAACGTACACATGACAATGCCAAAAAAAAAACAAATTCCTATGAGTTGAGAAAATTGCAATTGGAACACTAGCTGCAATGGGTGTACTCAGCCCTGATTTTATTAACAAGCTACTGAGTCTGGGAGACCCAAACAAACACTGCAATGCTGTTGAGTGATACTGATAAAATTAATGTGAACATGGACAGAGATTTCACTTTTTCAACATATTGTACAATATTGATCTACAGTATTTATATGATATAGAGCACATTTTGTTCAACTTTTGACCTTCTTTTCTTTTATCTATTCTTTTCTTTTTCTTTTTTTCCAGTGTCACTATGCCAGCAGCAGTACAAAAAAATGCGAGCACCGCAAAGCCCATACCTTTTAATGCATGGCCCGCAGACATCCACAAAATGACCGGAACTACTTAATATTCACCATAACCAGACCTTGACTCCCACAAACTTGACTGCAAACCACTGCATTTTTGGAATGTACCGGTATTTTGCACAGCTTTAAGTAGGAAAAAAAACAGAACTAACCCTTTAAAGTTTCAAACTGTACTTAGGCTCACACAGAGTAGAGACAGTGACAACACATTTGTTCACACAAATAAACAATGCACGTTACACTACGGATGAATAATTTGTCAATCTCTATAGTCATCATCTCCCACCGTCTCCCTCTTCCTCTTGGGTGCTGCTGTGACTGACAGCCACCGCCCCGCATCTCATCAGAAATCGCCACATCACGCCGCCCGTATCTAAATATAAACGGAGGTGGGACTCAGGAGGCCTCGCCTGTACCTGACTGAGCCCACTAATGAGCTCCATCACAATGAGAGCCAGACAGCGAAGGACTTGGAGAGTAGTGATGGAGGAGGGACAGACACAAGTTTGATTTGGACAGCAGTTTTTGTTATGCCTTTATAGTTTTGTTTTGTTTTTGGTGGTAGGGGTGGGGGGGTATTGTAGTTTTAGTCATACAAATGTATTTTACTCATCTGAAATGTATCAGTGTCCGTCTATTTTTCCAGGGGCGAATTTGAATATTTAGAAAAATGATTATATGTCAAAAAACATATCAAAACTGTTCCTGCGTCTGTGGTGATGAAGGAGAGAATGTTTAGGCTTCTCGCAAAGATGCAACATGATATTACACTGCCACTTAACTGGCAGATCGGTTTCTCCAGATGAGGTGAATTGCCGATCACAGAAGGTTCATTTGTCGGATCACTGATCAGAGTGAATATTGGCCAATATGGCCGATCACCAATCTGTGGCCGATTATCGGTGCATCTCTAATTGTAGATATTCTCATTTCAGGGAGCTGTGCCTGAGTGCAACCAAAAGCAAAATGAATTGCCTTTTAGTTCTACTGGATCTCTCTTCCCCAACAGCCCCTCCCTAACATTTCAGTTGAGTTTTTATTCATGTATGAAACTGACACTGCATTTAGTCACAGTCTTAGTCATCATAGCTTAGCTTTCATTACATTTTTGTCAGTGAAAAAGGGTATAGTTGACAGAGAGATGGACAGAGAGGAGGGTTGGTTTGCAAAGGGTACCGAGGAAGAGCATAGGAAGCAGGGAGGGAAGAGGGAGACAGAGATGTTGGCTGAGTTTCAACTGACCCTCAAACACTCCTCTGTCTTCCTATCAAAGGACACGGCGGCAGAGAGAAAACCGAGCCAGGCAGGCAGCGGGGAATTTTTTGGATACACCAAGCAAGAGAAGGAGAGGAGACAGCACACACACTCACGCACGCGCACGCACACACAAACACAGGTGGGGATAGACAGACAGAGATTTGCCAAAGTTGAGATGGACACGGCTGTGGGAAAAGGAAACCTGATGACATCACTGACAGACCAAAGAGCTTATTAGCATGAGAGAGAGAGAGAGAGAGAGAGAGAGAGAGAGAGAGAGAGAGAGAGAGAGAGAGAGAGAGAGAGGGAAGGAGGGGAGAGAGAGAGAGAGAGAGAGAGAGAGAGAGGGAGATACTAGAGAATAATATACACAATAATACGAGAAAATAAATATCTTATATGAAGTAAACCAACTGGTAATAGACTTGTCACTCAAATGTGCAATTGGGCAACTTTAACACCACATGTGTACCACCCAACACAGATGTAGACTGCCATAGTGTCAACTGCCATAGTGTCAACTCCTTGCTGTGTCAAATCTGTGGTTAGAATGGCATATTTACCATTACTGATATGACCATATAATGACAAATAAGGGCCGACAGTGATACTTTTCAGATACCGATACAGTATTTGCCGATGTAATACTGATATAAACTGATATGACAAAAAAGGGCCGATCTGATACGTCAGATATCGGGACATCCCAGTTGTCATTTTGAAAAATGTCCATACATTTTCAAGCACATACAGTATTAGATCTAAAAGCTTTAAGCTTTTAAAACGGCTATTCTTCCTGCTAAGTTGTGCCTGTATTTGTATTTCTGCCCTGTGCAATTTGTTATTACGAAGCCTAAAAGGTTAACAGAAATACTGTACATATTGTAAACCTTCAAATGTTCAATGCATAAATCACAATTAAATTGTTAATCACAATTACAGTATTTCTGTGGCAGTTAATCGTTAACATGATTAATCGTGACAGCCCTAAGCCAGCTTGTTTAGAGCTCATCTGATCTCCCCCTCTCTCTCTATCTCTGTCGCTCTGTCTCTATCTCTGTCTCTCTGTGTGTGTCTCTCTCTCTCACTCATATATTACCTCTCAATCTCAATGCACTTTGCTTCTCTTTGCAACCTACCGGTATGTAGTCATGCGTGCATGCACGTTCATGTGCTTCTGCGGGATGTGTGCATCTGCGTATCTGTGTGGCACGCATGCACATGTGTGTGCACCACTGTTTGAAACAGAGCTAGACTATATTTGCTCATCCTTTGGTCGTGTCTTGTTTGCGTTTCCTTTATGCTGTGTGTTTGGGACTGTATCCATGGTGAAATATACACCAGATTGTCTCAGTGACAGCTTAAAGTGATGGGAGCAAATCAGCATGGAAGAGCTTCAGCATCAGCCCTCATGTGGGTGGATGGGAGGGGGGTAAAACAACAGTAGGAAAAGAGAGAGAGAGAAAGCATCCAGTCCATTCTCGACGGGGGAGCACTACCAGGTCAAGCGAAACGCTGTCTTGCAAACACTTGATGTGTTCCATGTTGACCTGACCAAGGTCCTGGGTGGGGTTTTGTTTAACATCTAGAGTTAGTAAAGATAAGCAGTGGCGACTACAAAACTAAGTACATTTACTTAAGTAAATTTACTTACAGTACATAAATGCACAATTTTGTAGCTTACAAATACTTTCACGTCTGCTCCAACAAATCTGGGATCCATTTTTTTTTTACTTTCACTCCACTACAATTATTTTAAAACTTCAGTTCATAGTTACATTTCAGACTTGTATTATAATTCATACAAAACATACAACCGCATCATAACCACATCAGTCCTATATTAGATAGCTTTGTATGTAGACTTAGCAGACAGCAGTGTATGTAGACTTATAGCATTTTATGTAACCACTGGATAGCATATAAGGACAAGTGACGCGTCATAGAAACTACTCCAATCACTGATCTCCTCCCATCTGCCCCAACTGTGGGGCAAGCTGAACCATAGTTGAAAAGAGAGTTAATATTCAGACGTTTTTCATTTGTATACCGGTGCAAGCTCACTACTCGGTTGTAGGCAATACAAATAAAATCGTGACGTAACCAGCTAGACCACTGGTGTCAAACATACGGCCCGCGGGCCGGATGCGGCCCGCGCAATGATTTAATCCGGCCCCAGGCTTGTAGAGCAAAAATGTCTGAGTCTATCAAAAAAAAAGTAAGTCTCTAGCACGTTCCTATCAAAAGTTATGGTCGTTTAAAGAAATGCTTCTGAGTTCTCTTCTCTGAGCACTAGTCCGGTAGCTTCACAGCTGAGAGTACTTAATTGATTGGAATGTTGACTCGCAGAGAGTGGAGAAGGGGAGGGGGGGGGCTGTACTGGTGCTGCAAAGTGAGAACTATACTTCAGCAGTAACCTGACTCCGCCAGATGGGGCAGCAGAGAGAGGAGTATTCCCTCCTACTCTCTCTGCTGCCCCATCTGGCGGAGTCAGGTTACTTCACCAGTATGAGGGTCTATAACTGAAGGATTATTCAGATCACAGCTTGGATATTTAAATATAAATACGGGTAATAATAATAATAATAATACGGCATAAATAACATGAATATGGCACAATGAACTGAGCAGCATTCTAACAGTACGTTTTAACAGTGGGCGATGGACAAACGATGTCGGCCGACATCCATTATTTGTCTATGAGAGCCGCAGATTTGGGCGATAGCAGCAGAACGGGCGACGGTCGAAAAAGTAGGTGGGGCAACGTCGGCCGAAAAGATGAAAATTGCTGAGATTGCAGAGGATCTGCTGAATGCCTAATTGTAAATAGTACACATTCCGGCCACTTCAAAATAGCCCTTTGAAAATTATGATTGCGATTGAGCTATTGTCAAATGTAAAATCTGCTTAATGAGTAACTGTTGCAATTTAAGCACATTTTAATACCAGTACTTTTGTACTTTTTAAATGACGGACTTGTAACAAAGTATTTCTAATGTACATTGATGCTCTTCCCTAAGTAAAAATACCTGAATACTTTTTTTGGCACCACTGGAGATAAGTGCAGCATTAGAGGAGGAGTGTAGGGGTCGACCAAAAGGCAAACTGGTGGTGAGACAGCAGGAATGACATAAATTAAAAAGAAGGCTTAGCCTGTTCAGCATCCATGGCAGCCATGAGGGTTCATGACCCCAGCCAACCCCCCCCAAAAGAAAGGACTGTCAGTGGCAGTGCTAAGCAGGGCTGTGCTCTAGCAGCGACCATTCCACCATCCCATGTCTGCTTTTAGTGTCCCAGATATGCTAACCTTGCTTCACCTCTGCCACCAGGCATCTCCCCATCCTCCTCCTCTGTAAATAACAGCAGCGCAGAAGGAGCTGGCATGGCAGGATTTCACCACAAACCATAAATCAGCCCCATGACCGTAATACCCTCTCGCTTCTTCCTCCAAATCCCATTTGTACCACCTCACCTCGCTGACGGTAGAGTCTGTCAGAAGGGGGGCAGCTTTTGTTACCGGTTACCGGTTACCGGTACGACAGGCCGAAGTGTAATACATGACAAATTAGAGAGTAGCTAGCTGCCCTGTGTGATTGTTCCTCAAATGTGAATCTCAAGAATTGAGATCACGATTTTTGCGCAGTTATGTTTTATTCCATGAAATATTGTCTTTAGTCTGTCACTAGTTGCTGACATTATTACATCCAAAATGTTGCACCTGGATCTACTACTGTGGCTGCTGTGGCTTTAAACAACATGACGACATACAGTAGCTAAAATAGGCAACTTTAGTGTCTTTGAATCTAAACTCCCTCCCCTGGAGACTGCTATGCTGTGATTGGCTAAAATCACCCCCCACATACACTAGCACTGCCTTGTCATAAGCCATACGAAAAGGATTTGTTGACAACAACAAAATGTCTGGATCATTTACAGGGCAAAGCAAGTGTCTGTCTGCAGACAAAGAATATATCTACATTAGGGCTGTATACCGAAGCTCGGGATTCGAACCATTCGCTCGCTAAGGTCGCTACGCGAACGAATATTAATGATCCCGAACCATTCGCATTTATTTATTTATTTAACTTTTCCCCCCATCTAGTAGGCCTAGATGTGCGACATCAAGGGGTCAGAAACTCGCTGTGAAACGCGCTGTTACTGCAGTTGGAAATGCATTGTTTTCACTTCAGGTGTCCCATTCTCAATATAAGTCTATGTAGGCGATCCGCCATTAGACTAGCTCTAGGAAGTGAACGGAGTTTGCGCAACTCCGTCTGTACTCTATAGAGCTGCACGCTGACTGGTTGGTTTTATGGTTATGGTATGGTATTTACCTAGCCAGCAGCAGGCTAGCCAGCAGGCAGTTTAGACTAGCTTACAATAGACACGTAGTCGTTCACAGCAAACAAATAATTAAACAAGCCTTTGGTTGGTTTTGGTTTTATGGTTAGCTGTCCAGCAGAAGCAGGCAGTTTAGACTATAGCCTACAATAGACACGTAGGCGTTCACAGGAAACAAATAATTAAACGAGCCGACGGACGGCATGTTTTGGCAATCAGAACAGCGTGTTACCCGTGGCTGTGTCGGATCAGTCTCATCAGAAAGGAGAGAAAGGAGAGCGGTGTCATGACTGGTGTATTCACTGATGTCAATCACATCTCAGGGCAGTAGAAAACTTATCTACCGATGGCAACATCCACGATTTTAAGAGTTAGTAGACGCGTGTCGCGGGGGGGACTTTTTACTGTAGATGAATTGTGCAGCACTAAAAGGGAGAGCACAGCCTTTATTGGAGTAAAACACACAGTGTGGTTAGATGCAAGTGCCTAAGCAGCACATGCTATAGGATGTGCGCACATGCACAAGTGTGCACACACACAAACTCACACTCTCAAACACACACTCAATTCCTCCCACAGGTGTGGCTGGATGGAATCCATCAATGCTGGCTGTTCCCATTTGCCGTTTCATTTTTCAACTGTCTGGTGTGGTTGGCACGCCTTCAGCCGCCTGCTCTGACCACATGAAGCAGACATGGAACACTTATCACTTGTTCAGTGGTGGAAATAGTACTCACATGGTACCCCTTCACTCACAATGCGTCATGCTGCAACGCATTGTGAGCTTGTAGATCGGCTACCGTTATTTATTTTCACAAGTGTAAAATCACAGTCATTACGGTGGCATCAAGGCCTGCCTATAACTAAAACATTCCAGGTGACCAAAACGTGACTAAAACTTAATGAAAACTATTCAAGAGACTATGGGCTCCATTTTCATTACATGCTAAACCCCTTATCCCAAATCCCTTATTTCGTTTTTACTAATTTGAAAAACTACTGATTTTTTTTTTTTTATAATAATAGTTTAAAAAGGCAAAGAAGTTAAGGGATAAGGGGTTTAGCGGTAACGAAAATGGAGCCCCTTGTCTAAAACTCAATTCAAAATGTGTTGTGAGTCAAAAGCAACACTCCAATCACCCCGGCCACTCCACGTTAAGATTCTTTAGTGATGCAATAGCAACGAACCAAAAGCAAACACCCATGTCCCTCTTACACACACACAGGAATGTCCCAGCTTCCTTTTTCTCTCCCTTGCTTCCAGTGTTGCATTTGGTCATTGCACGCAGCAGTACCATGCCGTCTACGCTCATGCTAACTGATATATCACAGACCCTACCCCCGCAGCTCTGTGGGTTGACCACGCAGGCTACCGGGCTACCGTGATGAGCTAGCCCAAAAATATATTACGTACGTAGACCCATGACATTCACAGAGAAACTGAACAACATACTGAACAACAACAAAAGTGGAATACTGTGTGTGTGTGTGTGTGTGTGTGTGTGTGTGTGTGTGTGTGTGTGTGTGTGTGTGTGTGTGTGTGTGTGTGTGTGTGTTTGAGCGTGTGTGTGTGTGTGTGCGCGCGCGCATACATGAGTGCGTCAGTCCCAACACACTGTAACACAGATTTGTGGTTGTCAACACAGTGAGCGGGATTGCCATGTAAGCCAGACAGAAATGTCTGTGTGTTCGTGCATGCGTCACAATATGTGTGCATGAGACACATATTTGGGCATGACTGACCCAAATATGGCGAAATGCTCTTTAAGCAAAGAGCATTTGCTTAACCTGTTTAGGCCTGATTTCAATTCTGACAAGGAATTCTAAAGCCTGAAGTTTTCTGCGAAAAAATGAAACAAATTGTCTATTAAAGCATAGCGTCTCATCATAGATAGATTCACCAATGCAACACTGCTTACTTCCACTCCCCTGTCTAGTGAACTCCTTCGGACTTGACGGCAATTGGCAAATACACTTGCCGTCATTTAATGTAAAAAAAATAACCCTCAGGCCGACTCTTTGCACCCAGCCCAGGCCTGGCTGACCATCCTGGGAACAACTCCAGGAACCTGAGTAATGGGCTGACAGTCTACAGGAATCACACTCTGTTAGGGTTTCCCTGAGAAGCAGCACAATTAAAGCTAGCTCCACATGGCACCCACGTTGGATAAGTCTCTCCTGCTGGCAACTGCATTGCTCGCTCCAGGTGGCAAACAATAGGTGTTTAAATACATTTTAAATACATTGAAATAAATCCATGAATGCCTCTTTGTTTATCTGTTATTACAGTAAAGTAGCTACAAATGCAAATTTGTAAACAAAATTATCTTTTTTCCAGAAAGTTTTGTCCACAACGCTATTGCTCCTATCTCAATAAATGGTATATTCCAAGAGCGAGGTTCAGCATCAGCAGGTGCAACACATCGTTAATTAGCAAGCTGCAGTGGCACCACCAATTTCAATATTCTGTCGGTGTGGCGCGGAGAGTGCAGACTGAGACAGATGTGTGTTGCTTGTACAGTTGGCTAAAAAGAAAATGAAGCACCCCCTTTTTTGTGTGTCGGGGGGGGGGGGGGGGGGGGTAACAGAAGACACCGACGTTGATGACTTACTTGGCTGGTGATAAGTGTTTTGTTTAGGTGCACACATAGATTCTCTGCACGCCACATATACAGTATGTAGTGGCCAGATCTATGAAAACAAGCTCAAAAGAAGTGGTTTCACCACTTGAGCCCTATTGCATCAGCTATTTTCAAAAGTAACCTTGAAAGCTTGCCCAAGCTATATCTACTATGAATATTTACAAGTGTCCTTACAGGACAATAAGCCCAATGTCGCCTAGAATAAGCAGACCTGGCAATACTACAAACCAGCCCTAGAGGCTACTTTGCCCGCACAAAAACAATGTTTGGTTTGTGCTGAACTTAAATGCTAGTTTGTTGCACTCTGTTGGATATAACTTGTACGTAGCACATAGTGGAATGGAAATAAAAAATGCCTGGTTAAGTAAGAGTGGACCCAGTAGCAATGGAAATAATATTCTCTGTATGCTTTATTGCTCTATTGAAAACAAGAAGTTGACACTCTTGAGGACTCACACACTCAGGACTGTAAACATGCTGTTGTGTGCCAAGCTGAGAGTGTGTGTGTGTGCGTGTGTGTGTGTGTGTGTGTGTGTGTGTGTGTGTGTGTGTGTGTGTGTGTGTGTGTGTGTGTGTGTGTGTGTGCGTGTGTGCGTGCGCGTGTGTGCATGGTGTGCAAATAAATAGCATACTCTTCCCTTCACTAAGACAAAGTACAGGATTCTTCCCAGACCCTTTGCCATACTGTACATGATTGGGAGATCTTGTTGTCATGCAGCCCAGGAGTGAAGATTGATTCATTCCCATACCTGCATAGTGCATACAGTATGTCACTTTCAGGACATAAATCATGTGTCTGAATAATAAACGCATGGGAAAGTAAACTCAAATTGTTGTGCTTACAGACATATTACAGACATGCTTACTCCTACACTTTATTTTATTGCTGTTTAACACAGCCATGCAGATTGAATGCTTGAATGTTTTTTTCTGTTTCCTGTTTTGACACGGCTTCCAAACAGATACGGGACAAGGAAAGTATTACACTGAATCAAATTAACATTTTTAAGCTAATTCAATACAGAGTATGATTGCGATTAAAAATAGCAACATGCAACAAGCTTATCTAATCTAAAACCCTTGCTTGCGTCAGAGACACACTAGTACTGTTTAGTGTTTAGCGATGGAACGTCTCATCCTTGCATCAGCTTCTCTGAGAAACGTTGTGCCAAAAACAAAGGACCGGTTGAAATGAAACGGAGGTGCACAAGTATGTTCCAGGCAAAGAGTTTCACAGACTAGGTGGTACATGTCCCCCATCAAGGCGCACGTGTGCGTCCGCTGTGCATGTGATAAATGTGTACATCTACAGGGAGTGTGAATGAGAGTGGTCCTTCAAAGAGAGTAGAGATGGAAGAACACAAAGCATCTGTTTCTCTGCTCTGCCTTACACTGCTGTCTGTCACACACTTCTTGCACGCCTCAGACAAACCAGACATTTTAAAACATCAAGATCCTCCAAAGTGAAATTCACGCACTAGGACTTAATTAATTAGGGTAATTTTTATATTAAATCATTTAGCTGCAAATTAATGTGAAGAGGGGCAGTGGAGAGGCAATATATTGCATTCAAGCGGGAATAGCTTTTGGCAACTTACTCAATTTATGTGGATCACTTGATTACTGTGGTTATATTCTGTGCAAAGATGATGTTATCCTGTCTTACAAAGCACTAACAGGCTTTGTCTATTTGTGTATGGCAGGGGTTCTGAACCTGGGCATCATCAAATTGTTTTAAGTCCCAAATGAGCAGTGCTCTGCCACCAAATTGATGAGTCCAGAAATGTACATGAAATGGGACAGTAATCAGTCACACAGGACATATTCTGGAAAAACATGGATCTGACACCCAGGTTCTTGGCAGTATGCACGCCGACTTTGAAGTTGATCTGTCAATCAATCACTCACTCACTCACTCACTCACTCACTCACTCACTCACTCACTCACTCACTCACTCACTCACTCACCAGGCACCATCAGTGTGACGCTGAGGATCTATTCTGTGCTGTAGGTTTATGTCTGCTGTTTTACCCATAGAAAATACTTTCAACTCTGACCTTGTGCTATGACAAAAGCTATTTTGTGGACACATGGCCTGAAAAAAGGAATGTGATTGGTTTGGGTGAATAACTACTGTATACTGTTCAAGGATTAAAGGGTTCTTTACTGATATAAAGTAACACACTCACATACTACTACTCAAAGATTAAATGTAGTGTGAGAAGCGGACAAATCAAATATATATATTTTTTAAAGTATTTAAATACAATCTACAATATGTATGATGACAGATAGCCAGGTATCACAAGAGAACAATAATGATAATCAATTATGGTTTATGTCTAATTCCAAATATTAGCGTTCAGGCATAAAACCTGAACAGCTCAACTAATATTACTGTATATTCTATCTGGCTGTTGGATTGGCTTTTATCTGCAGCCCAGTCATGATATAAATGTCCTTTCTGTTTAACTTGGCCTTGGCTAGATAAACTGATTGGATTACACTCTGTAAACTAAAAGGGTATAGCATAAACTATTTCAGAGGTTCAGTACTATACTCTTCTTGTGTTGTATTGTATTTATTTTCTTCTTCTTTTAACACTACTGATTCACAATGTTGCATGCACTGTATTTGAATGGCTGATGCTACAGAATGTCCCGGTATGTGCAAGTGGCTGCAAATAAATGAATGTGTTCCTGCAGGTGCACATTTTAATTTGATGCAAAGTGAAGACTAGTAATAGGTTTGCAAGTAGTGAGAAAGAAGGCCTGACCACTCACTCCTCTCTCTATCAGATCTCTGTGTGTTAAACATGCAGTGATACTATTTTTGTTAGGTGTTAAATAGCTTCATATTCTCGTAATAATCATTGCTATAGTTCAGTAACAGGGGTCCCCCTGTCTCTACAGTTTTTTTTATAAAACATACATCACACTTATGTGAAGAGTTTCAAGTTAATGTGCGATCTATCTTCATACAAACACATCACATTCTGTGCTCAGCCAACCAAATCATCTTAAATTTGGTACACACAGAGGCACAGAGGCACAGAGAAATAAATTGTGATTAGTATTCATATCGGCTTGATGTCGGCTTGATGTCTTCCAGTATTTTTCATTTAGTGCTTTAAACAAACTTAATATATCCTATAGGCTGCCACATGATGTAATCTTCAAACGCCATGCACTGAAGGGGCTAGTGCCACTCAAAAATAAATGTAAACAAAAAATAATAATAATAAATCAGGTATAGGGACATCTATTGTGTCCCTACCTGTGAGAGAAAAGAATAAGTAACTGAAACTGAATAAATGACTGAGGAGAAATAAGCAGGCCATTTGTTTTTACTGGAAAGAACAATATACATTTTGAAGCTGATAAAAGGGCTCTCTGAAATTGGCATCCTACTTGAAAGAAAATATGCAGAGACCCAGCTCAAAAGTGAATACTGAACAAACAGTAAAGATGATGACAATACAGTGCAGCACCTTTAATAACTCTTCACTGTCAATGAGAAAGAGAGAGGAAAATCTGGAATATCTCCCTTGTTCATTGCGTATTCATAACCACTTATGCAGTCCACACATGGCTTTGAAGTTAGGTCTAACTTACTGTGTGTGAGGCCACAATGATATGACACGACAACTATGACATTAATAACAATGCTATTGAGTAGCTATAGCTCTTATGGGTACTTACGTGCATGTGTATGCAATGCATGCACATACCCGTACTGCTATCTGTAGATGTAATAACATACAACAAACTGTTGGATGTTATTCAATAAGCCAAATGGGGGAAGTGCATACCGGTAATTGTTTCCAGCGACCAAATTTCACAATAGAGAATTACCTGACCCTTTGCTCAACCTATATCAAATTTTGTGTCTGCACTGTGCATATATCCAACTGTGTATACAGCAAAAGTATCAAAAGGACTGAAAATGAAATCCTATGCAGGGCTTGACACTAACACTTGCCCGCTTGCCCGGGGCAAGTAAAAAAAATGGTGGGGCAAGTGAAGACTGCTACCTGGTTGCCCGATCGGGCAAGTGTGCAACTTAGTGCACAACACAAGATAATTTGTCTTGAAGGCAGTCATTGCACTCTGCCTCTGTGTCTTTCCCTGCTTTCTAGCTATCTCTACCTATCTCTCTCCCCGGTTCATTTGGTTCCAAACTATCATTTTGCTGGGGTCAGGGACCTCTGGATCTGTGACCACTATGGGCTAATTAAGATGATGAATTTTAACTCTTGAGAGTGTAAAAATGAAACCAAATGGACCCGCAAGGGTCCATTTGGTTTCATTTTTACGTTCTCAAGAGTTACATCTGGATAACCAACTTAGCTGGGGACCACCTGGAACCCTCTCAGGGAAAGCACCCAGTAGGAAGTAAACTTAAATGCAAAATTTACAATTTATTTTTGGGGGGCAAGTGACCATGACCTGAGGGCAAGTAGAACCTGACTTGCACTTGCCCGATGGGCAAGTGCCTCGGAGACCTTAGTGTCAACCCCTGCTATGAGCAAGCATAATCATCTTATGTAGCACCTTCATACAATGAGCTTTACTAAATTACCTTCACACACACATACTAGGTTCATTGATTGCGGTGGAAGCCATGCAAGGTAACAACCAGTCCATACGAAGCAATTTGGGGTATTTTTACTTTAAAGTAAATCAAAATTTACTTTAAATAAAGTAAAAGTACCTTAGATAGTACTTAAGTGCAGTATTTAAGCAATGTAATTTCCACCCCTGGTGACTGAATTCATAATGACCATGAATACCGGATCCTAAGACTCGTTTGCAATCCTCTCATACCAGTTTGGCGGCTGCTGCTGAGTCTCATCAGCATGCTTCAAGCCCCAGGCACAGAGTGAATGAATGAGTACATCCCTCTTGCATGTGAAATACGGCAAACACGGGCAGGCATTGGGAGAATGCAGACCAACCACATTGTCACTCTGTTTGTTTTAGAACAGAGCAGGTGCGCTAAAGAATTAAGGTATAACAGCAACTGCATTTAGATGTAAACCAAAAACCAAATTTGTACGCTGGTAAGTTGTTCAAATGAAAAAAAAAAAAAAAAAAAAAAAAAAAAAGACAGCCAAATGTAACTTCAAAGCATATATCATATCAGGCTATATAATAGTAGCCCTCACTACTGAATACATAATGTAATGTACACAGGTGCAAGTGATTATATGCAACACGGGTGTTACTTGATGTTTGAAAGCTGACTAGTACAGCCAGTAAAATGCAGTCCTGTCAGAGTTTCTCTATGGATATTCTGGATATAAAACACCACAATAGTAATAGTGAAAAGGTGACTGACACACCTGTTTGTGGTTTTGACCATTGGTCGACTCCTCCCCCCTGAAATTCTACCTACGTAACCTGCCGACTACATTTTGTTCACGGAAGTGGGGCGAGAAGAAAGGCAAAGCTTTGTTTTGTAACCTGCTATCCGATTCTATTTATGACATTGTGTTCAGACTGTTCATGGTTGTTTGAATTGTTTCAACATCACTATAGTTTGCTCACAAAAACCCAAATACTTTATGCATTGTGTGTGTGTGTGTGTGAGAGAGAGAGAGAGAGAGAGAGAGAGAGAGAGAGAGAGAGAGTCCTCTGCTGGAATTCACTGACAGGCCACAATACAATACAGTCATTGTTTGTGTTTGTGACTAATAATAGCCTACTTGTGTCATTGAGGTTGTTAATTACACATTTCCTCATAATCTCTCTATCCCTCTTTATATAGCTACACAAAGTGTAGTCTCTCAAAGTATCTTAATTAGGTTTAATTTATTAATTTGTAACTCAGATAGTGTGCAAATACAGTGCAGGCTTACACTGTTAAACTAAAGCTGCAGTCTGGTTAGCCAGTCTGGTACTTAGATCAGTAGTCGTTTGGACTCAAAGTGAAAACATGTAGCAGTGCATTATTATAATTTATTTATGGAATTCCTTATATTTTTTGTTTGTAAATGTATACAATTGGGCTATTTTACTTTTACTTTAAAATAAATATAGGCCTAACCTATATTTTACTATTTAGTTATTTATGTTAATTAATGGGGAAAGGAGGAAGGAAATGGTATTTTAGTCATGAGTCATGGCCATAAAAAATCCTTGAGTCAGAGTGACCAGGTTTCGGGAAACAGTCCGAAACACTGTTTAGAAACTATTTACAAACTGTTATAGAGTGAGTATTCAATCAAATAGTTATCTTCATACTGTGCACGACCGCAGGCCTACCTTGAACTCCACAGACAGTGGTGGCGTGTACTCCAGGGTCCAGAGGGCTCGCACCAGGGATGCCAGCTGCTCGGTCACCTCGCCCCGGGTGCCCTGCGTGGTGTCGCCCGCCTCGCCGTGATGGTGAACGAGCCCGTTGACCCTCCCCGTCCCTGGTGGCCTCCCGTGGTGGTGGCCGCCCAGCACCTCCGTCCTGTACTGCTCCAGGCCGAGATGCTCGGCCAGCAGGTCCGTGTTGCTGAGGCACTGGACCACGGCGTTCATGAAACAGGTGTTGCCGTGGTTCTTCAAGCCAAGCACGCCGGGGGTCTTGTCGCCGTAGCACCACGACAGCCTGTCCTTCACGGAGCCCGAGCCGCCGAATGTCGACGACGACGACCGCGACACGGCGGCGGAGCTCTTCTTCGGGTTGCCGTTCTTCTCCCTCGGAGAAGACGACGAGTACTGCTGCTCATCTTTGAGGTTATTCCCTGAGGTGGTGGTGGTGCTGGTGGTGGCGCTCAGTGTGCACGCCGAGCTCTCCCTGAAGCCGCCATCGTCGTCCTCCTCCTCGGCGTCAGGCGGCTCGCCGGCGCCGACGTCGCCGAAGCGCGCTAAAGTTCCCAAAGTTTTCAGGATCCTGCTCATGAAATTCCCGACAGAGCGCAGAGATTTCCTCCGGAAAAGCCTCGTGGTTGTGTGTTTCTTTTCCTTCTTGCGCTGCTTGGGCTTCATCGGCTGCTTTCGCACCTTGTTCGTCTTGTCACTGTTCGTATTATCCATGGTGTTGCCGTTAAAGTTGGCGACAACAAATTAAACAGTTCTGCCTTGCCGCGCGCCGCGCTTATACGAGTACAAGTAGCCTAGGCACCTGTCCTGTATTCTTTTTGTCGTGCTCCGTTCTGTTTCACCGCTCCTGCTGCTGCTGCTGAGGATGATGATGTGACACCACCAAGGCACGTCATGACTAACATTCCATGGACATTCTGGTCATTCTGTCGGTGAGCAGTGGTCACTGGGTCGCTCGATACTCACCTGTAACGACAGTGACACTACTGGGTGATGATGACTGAGTTGCATCGTTTCGTGTGTGAATAGTGGGATAGTCCGCCTACTTCCTCCTGTCTCGCTCCAGGCGCTGATATGAGCGCTCTCGGTCTCTCCCCTCCCTGCTGCCTCCACCCTCCCCTCCTGTCAGTCCGACTCCGAACATCCAACACTTCAATTCAATAGGCTTTTGGAATGAGAAAACATACGTTTACATTGCCAAAGCAAAAACAATTTGAAAGTCAATTTCTGTGTACACAAGGTTCGATGCAAGACTACACAGTACACCATGGTTATTAGGGTGGTTGTGATCCATTTGATACCCCTTTAATACAGCAGATCACAAATCCTGGTGCTGTGTTTGTGTAACAAGGATACAAGGTTACACACACGCGCGCGCGCGTACGTTTTGCCATGTGTACAGGAGCAGAGATAAATAGGCATATCTCATATTTTGTAAATGCCGAAACCAAAAGTACAAAACTATGGTTAAAATTGGGAGTAGTAGTTACAGAGTTGGTCCACCATGTGGAAGTGCTATTTCCCGTCTTGTCTTCCACACAAGTCCAGAAGTTTGAAGACATTTCATAATTTCCAACTTTTGGAACTGCTTTAGTTGGCTCCAAGTCTAGAGAGCTGACAGCTGTTATAGTGGTCCCGGGCTTGGACCATGGTCCAGGCACCCTGGCTGGCAATCCCTGGTAAGCACATGGCCTACTTGTGCGTGAGCGGAGCGAGCTGAGCGCAAGTACCCTGACACCTTGTTTTTTGTTTGACTTGTGCCCACTCTGATCACTCAAGTAAAATTGAGCCACCAGAATCCGTTCAATGCTGTCTGATAAAAGTCTGATAAACGTAATACCAAATACAAACATACTTAAATAACTAGATCAGCACTTGGCAGAGTGAAAGCATGCGCGTTGCACACAAGTGGGCCATTCAAAACGACACTGAGCAACTTCTTTTGAAATGAATATCAGGGGTGGGGGGTTTCGCCACTCTCTCTATACGTGAGCTGGAGACTGCCCACTGTGTGGACGCTTCTGTGTGTTGCTGCAAAAAAAGTCATCCTCATTATGAGGTAGTTAGGTATCTCTTGACACAACAAAGGATGGCTAGAACATGCCACTGGTTGATTTATTACATATCCTGTTTGCTTCAAAATCTTCATTATATTTTCACTCTAATGGCATCATTATTCTGTAATAGCCTACATTATTCTTGAGACTTGCTTGGAAATACAAATTGGTCTCCTACTATAGCATAATTCAGACCTACTCTATTATTGAACATTGCCACTATAGTACTGCTGTACTGCAATAACATGCAAGCAAGCATTTCAAGACTAAAAGCAAGAAAAATTACCAGGTTCTGCACAGTATCACCACATTCTGAATTATACTACACATCATCACCAGCTCAAATTTAATTTCACAGCTCACCAAGACCATAGATTGGTTGTACACGTAGTAGGCCATATCGACTGATTTATTGAGCTATAGAGATTAAAAGTCAAGTCCCTCTAATTACAAATCACCTGCCATTATTCCAGCATTGTGGGGGAAAGTCACTCTCGGCTGTGTGCCATGGACACTGTATCCCAGGTAATGCATTAAATACACAATCACACAAACATATTTCTCAAACATCACTAAATGCGAAATGCCTGGTTTACTCATGAAGAAAACTAGTCCAATGTGGATGAACAACCCAACAGGGGGGAGCAGATAGGACTGTCCTAATTTGTACAGCCAGCCAGCCGGGGATGCTTTTGCTGACTTTGGTTTGTAGCTTACTGTCAGTTTGCTATTTTACATTGTGGGATAGCAGGGGTGAGCTATTAATATTTGACGTTATACTTTGAGTGGTAGAGGGGGCATGTTTGAGGAAGAGGCATTCAGAGATTCTGTCTATCAAATCATTTCCTAGTCTTTCTTTGCCAGGGTCCCTCAGGGGAACTGCTGGTGATAGATTAGCAGCTGACAGAAGCCAAGTGCTAAAGTGGAGAGGAATCTGGGCCTCCTCATCTTTTTCGTCCTCTTCATCTCCCTGTTCTATGTACCTCAATAGACACAGTACAATATCAGCATTAAATAATGTAGGCCTAGGTATGCATTTAATGTTCTGTATTAGCAGCCTTTTCAGGTTCCCAAAATAATAATTTGACCTGGGGACCCCTTCACCCAGACAAGCACTTGGAATGTAGTTCTGTTGAGGCATTACATTTAGTTTGACTCAGTTCCACAGCCAAGTACTGTGTAAATACCACATGGGTTACCTTGCAGATCGATTCGACTCTTTTCTGTTGTTTCTACACAAAACAACACAAGGGTGCAGGATACTGTCAACCACCCCCCAGACCACCTTGATGCAGAAATTTTAATTTCCCCTGGGGGATCCAATTATTATTGAAGATTGCCACTTCCATAGTAGTAGAAGAGCTGGGACCAAAGGAATGAAACAAAATAAGCTAAAACTGTATACCACACCCTCTGAAGGTCAGTCAAAGTTGACCCATAAGCTGATACACATTCAGTAAGCTCAAGAGACTAGAGCTGATTCTATTTGGATACAATGCTGCTTATGCTGCACTGTTCATTTAATGTCCCCAAACAAATACCACTGCCTCCTTTTTATCCATAATTATAATTTCTCCAAATGGAAATGAACAGGCATCTATTCGGTCTATAATATACCATGAACCACTTTTAAAAGTCTGTTTACAGCTCTGAGTGAGAGATAATCGTCTCCGGGGGCTTTGCAGCTGTCAAAGTATAAAGCTTTTCAAAAGGCAAATTGTTGGTTGAAGTTATTTATAGTGTAGCAGCAGCAACACCACAATTCCATAATATGCATCGAGAAGGTCATGCTATTCATGTGAGTAAATGAATAACAGCCATCACTCCGGTCAGGAACGTGAAGCAATGGCAACAATAGCCCTTAAACTCTGGTTTCGAGATGTCCTGCATAAAGGAGCTTGCAGACCTCTCACTGTCACCAAAATACCAAAACAGCTGTGCATCAGTCATCAGACTCTACAAATATTTTAATTATGTATGCGTATGTTTTCTATGTTAACATATAGGACTCTGCCATAAGTTACGGATATATTTGACTAAAGAAACAAAACAGAATTGTACTTAATTTGAGTATATAGCCTATCTGAGAATGGATGAGAAAGAAAAAGGTTTCCCATTACATGGAGCAGGGGTGGACTGACAGTCTGGCATACAGGGCATTTTCCCGGTGGGCCGACCCCCCCGGGGGCCGTTAATGTCGTGTTTTAATTAAAAAAAAAAAAATCTGCACAAAACCGGCCCACGAATCAGTGCTGGCGGCCCTCTGTCCTCTTCAAATGAGACTGCCTATTGCAGGGTTTTTATAGTTAACTAAAACTAACTAACTAATTTTAGTTAGCCCGAGCCCCAGAGCCCCTTATGTCTTAAATTCTCATGGGGGCTCAGGCCCCGGAGCCCCACAAAGATTCAGAGGGCCGCTCTGAGACAAAATTGCCCGGTACGTTTTGAGCTCCCAGTCCACCCGACATGGAGAGAGTTACTTAAATATGTTCAGCATTTCTGAGAATGGCTTTTGAAAGTGGATCTTCTCAGAGCAAGAGCAAGACTATAATGCTTCATAGTAGGTGAAATGTAATCTCAGAGAGATATCAGATGCTGTTCATTATGGGAATGGAAGAGAAACAAAGGTCTCAGCAAAAAGGCATAGAATTTATACATTTGTAGATTCAAGATTATAAATTATACTGACTCAAAGCAGGGAGTCCTCCCAATGACCACAGGAACATTTGTGGGTGGCTGTAACAGTTTAAATGTTTATTGCCTGTAATGACATTTTTAGATGGAAAGGAATGGATTAGTGATGCCAGTTATCTTCACATAATTACTTTGTACACATCATTTTGGAAAACAAATAAAATCATCAGCTTTATTATTATTTCAACAACTGCCAGGAAAGGACTAAAAGAGGCTATCAAAGGCAACATGACCTGGTTTACAAAAAGCTTCTTCCACTGAGCTACCATTAGACCACTGTATGCCACAACAGGACTACCTTTTTCGCAGAGCAGGTGTGCGTGGTTTTAGTTAGCTTAAGGCATATATATAATCATGCCTATATGGGTATGGTAGTATCTCTTATCACTCTTGCCGTAGCTTGGATTCAAGTTTGTGAACTATGTGGCTGAACCTGACATGAACCGATACTCCTTTACTCATTTTTTAGCAATGAATAGAGGGTATGTGTGTGACATCAAACCTGGAAGTTATGTGGAAATGCCTACTGGCAAAACCATACTTTTTGGCTTTGACGTATATCCAAACAGAAAAGTAAGATTTAATTGTATTAAACTAGGTTAAACCAAATTAAAATCGATTTGCCAAGTAACTTTACCACTCGATTTGCAATTCTATTTCCTATTCATTTTATGAATGCATGACTTCTATATGCAAGGGATGATGTATAACATGGCAGAATTGTTGAGAAAAAATTGAGATAAAGTCTGTAATGTCAGTCATGCAACACATGTCATCCAACATATGTCCATTGTCAGAAGCTATATGGGGCATTGGGGCCAGAGATGCATATTAAATGCCACATGGGTATCAGATACATTTTCTTTTCCTTTTATAAATTTAGGACTTGTCAGGTACAACGTACAGTAAGTAACCTAACATCCGCGATTCACTTGATGAATAATAATATTGTAAGTTGTAACAAGATGTCAGCAGTTTCTGACAACATCAGGGACCCCCGATATGCATGTAGTCGATTGGTTGTGTAGTAATGGGGAACATAATGGGGACCTCTGCTCTAACAATAACAAATCGCTTAAATGCCTAAATTGTAAGTTGTAACAAGATGTCAGCAGTTTTTCACAACACCAGGGATCTCCAAATACCCCCCCCCCCACACACACACACACTATAGTTTAATTGTCTTCGTTAGTCAGATGTTAAGTTCAGCTAAGTAAGCTATGCATTTGATTTAAGAGGGTCTGCTAAATTGTAATTCTTTCATCCAGGCCTTCATCTCAAGATGTGGATACAAGAAGGGCAGCAGTGAAGTGTTTCATGTAGGAAGAGGTCACACTCCATGCAGACAACGCTTCTGCATGATGGACAGGTGAACACACTTTTGTCTTTTAGCTCTCCTTGACAGGCTTGACAAAACCTGTCTCCTTGGTGTTGCTCCAGGGGGCTCTCCAAGAAGGCCTCCAGGGGGAAGAGGTGGTGGGAGGACCGGGCTAGGTGTGGCGCCGACACAAGGGTCAACCCGCAGATTTTACATTGAACCGGCAGATCAGTGTACTTTCCACGGCACTGCGGGCAGAAATATCCTCCAAGAGTCAGTGCAGGCTCACTGTTGCTGCCGTCCAAGTGAGTCATGCTGAAGGACGGCTGAGCCTCCTGGTCAGATGCAGAGGCGACCGTGTGCCGGGGGAAACCCATGCGTATCAGAGAGGATTCAGAGGCCGTACTGACTGGAGGTGGCCTGATGTGAAACACGAGCAGCTCTTTAAAGTGACTCTCGTCCAGGATGACGTGGTAGGTGCCTCCCGTCTCCCGGGTCAGCACCGTGCACACGTGCACCTCTGCCGACAGCCCGATCACAGACACTCGGATTTTCAGGGTCTTCAGGGTTTTGATGAGGTCATAGATGCTATCGGGGTCACATGTAGTGAGGCTATTGAGGATGATGAGGATCTCGCGGCTGGTATGCCCAGGCATGTGCTTGAGGGTCTGCATGGCCAGGTTGAGAGAGTTATACAGCGAGGGTTCCCCGATGCATGGGGAGCCCACAGCCTTCTTTAAGGCCGCAATGTGCTTCTTTGGGGTCCCTGCCAGTTCGGTGAGCTTCTCTGCCCTTTTGTTCTTTGTCGTGATAATGCCCACCTGACTGATAGGGTTTTGGTCAAAATACTCCTCCACGAAAAACTCCATCAGCTTGATGGTGGCTGTGAAGCAGTTTGGCTTCAAATACCGGTCTTCCATGCTTCTCGAAGAATCAATCACAACATAGAGGTTACGCATCATCCCAAGCTGCACTCGTCCATGGCGCTGTAACACTGTTTTGCGTTTAGATTGGAACCGGATTTCCTCTACTGTAGCTCGGAGTGAACCAGATTCATCTTCTTTCAGCACTTCCCATGTCCTCTCGTAGCCTTCCTCCCACCGCTTAGCTCTCTCCAACTCTGAATCGTCAATCATGATTATACAACAGAGAACTTGCCAGTGTCTGGTAAGAACTCGAGATATCTACAGATCCCTAATGCAAAGATATCTGGGTTTGGAGACCCTGGGGAGACATGGTCAGGGGTCGAATGCAACCTTGAAAAGAGGCAATCGGGTCACAGGCATGACTTGGAGCAGCGTAAATACCTGCATCTCCTCCCCAGGTGTGATGGCCTCCCTTTAGGTACTTGGCTGGAAGGGTGGTGACATTGACTGACACAATAAGTCAGCTTTATCCATATATGGAATTTTACATTGGCATGATGTCAGCACAGTCTCCTTAACATGGAACGTAGCATTTTGCGTTGGACACAATTGTTTAAAAATGTTGCACAACCACAACTATGCGCCGGTGTACAATAGAATTAAGCACAATTTGTTTAAAGCACTCCAACAGCAGTCCAGCACTCCATGCTGGACTGCGCCCTGAAGATAACTGATGTGTAAGCTGAGCTCCCAGTGTGTTGTAGATCTGCTATTTTTGTCCAAAACCGCCCTCTTACAAGTGCTTTCGGATCCTGCCTCTCTAATACACAGTACCAAAAGTATTAATAGCACTCAGTATACGGAATACCCTATTTCAAATACACTCAACAAAATATAAACGCAACACTTTTGTTTTTGCTCCCATTTTTCAGGGGATGGACTTAATGACCTAAAATTCATTCCAGATATACAATATAACCATTTATCTCAAACATTGTTCACAAATCTGCCTAAATGTGTGATATTTAGCACTTCTGCTTTGTTAAAATAATCCAACCCACCTCACAGGTGTGCCACATCAAGTTGCAGATGTGACATCATGGTTAGTGCACAGGTGTACCTTAGACTGTCCACAATAAAAGGCCACCCTGAAATGTGCAATTTTCTTTTGCCTTACTGGGGCTATGGGACTCGGAACCAGTCACTATCTGGTGTGACCACCATTTGCCTCATGCAGTGCAGTTTATCAGATTGTCAATCGTGGCCTGTGGAATGTTGATCCACTCCTCTTCAATGGCTATGTGAAGTTGCTGGATATTAGTGGGAACTGGTATGCGCTGTCGAAATGGTAATAATGTGCTAATGTGTTATTACCATTTTTACAGTGTGTACCAGTTCCCACTAATATCCAGCAACTTCACATAGCCATTGAAGAGGAGTGGACCAACATTCCATAGGCCACAATTGACAATCTGATAAACTCTATGCGAAGATGTGTTGCACTGCATGAGGCAAATGGTGGTCACACCAGATACTGATTGGTTCGGAGGCCCATACACCCAATAAGGCAAAAGAAAATTGCACATTTCAAGGTGGCCTTTTATTGTGGACAGTCTAAGGTACACCTGTGCAGTAATCATGATGTCACATCTGCATCTTGATGTGGCACACCTGTTGGGCTTGGGTCTTGGTTACTCCGGAGAAGGCTGGTGAGGCAGGTTTCATCCTCTGGGCACGTGCACTTTCCCCTCAATTTTAAACGAGAAAGAGCAGTAAACCCATAACAGCAACTGTTGACCAGATGTCTTCTAAACTTCATATTCGGAATGGCTATAGATGGCTATCATCATCTCCATATTTGGACTGACAAACAAACTCCAATTTGAGAATTCGAGTTTGTGGTGTGCAGGATTTGAAGGTGAGAGAGACAAGGGAGAGAAAGAAAGAGACAGAGGAAGAGAGGGAAGCAGGGAGCTATGTTCACAGCTTAAGGTCTGTTAGCTTAATTATATAAACTTAGAAACAGTGATGTAACTACTGGGGTATTTGTACTTCCAATTTACAGGTATTTGTATTTTCAATTTACAATTGCTTCTAATCCAAATATTGTACTTTTACTACAATAGAGTAGAGGTGAGGTGGAGTTAGATTTTGTACACACTAAAGCCTATATTACCTTTAACTTGTGATGTGACAATGAAGACGTTTCTGATAATGATAATAATGTATAGAGCATGGCTTCTCAATGGGCCATCCTCTCAATAAGATTCTCTGTCTAGCAGGATGACGATGTACAACAAGGCTGTTATTGTTTGGTATTTGTGTTAAAGTGTTCTGAGCAAGAGTTTGTGCAACTCAGAGTCAACTGTTGTAATTCCCCAAAGAGAACTATACTTCCGTGCCTTTCTGAACATTTTTGCTGTTAATATTTTCCCATCTAGTGTAGACTAAACACATATGACATGCTTACCGTCATGAAATGTGTTTCTATCTAACATACATTGATTAGAAGGTTGTGTAAAGTGAATGTTAATTTACTTCGTGACTTTAGCCAAATCCCTGTGGAGATGAGGTTGTCACCTATTTTCAACCTTCATATAATAGGTCCTCAACAATGCTCATGATAATGAGGTACACATACTTCTTGTGGCTCCGAGGAGGCTACTTGTTTGATGGGGAATCCAAGCAAATGGCTTTATATTCCTGGAAGCTATAGGTTATGCTATAGGATAGACACTGGACCTATAGCCTAATGGAAGCCTACCGGTAGGATCCATTGTTGATTAGAATATAAAAAAGAAAGAAATGCTGCTTGAACAGTAAACCCTGCCTAATGAGGTCACTGTACAGCCATTCCCTGAGACACAGAGTAAATAGGAAAAAAGAAAGAAAACCCTTCATGGGCTGAGAGGCTGAGAGGGTATACCTGGGGCCAAATGTACTGTGCTGTAGACACAACAGCAGTGTTAGTAGATGAAGTATTGAGTTTGTCCACCAGAGGGCACAGTGACATCACTCTTTTCTCTTCACTTGTTTCCATTCTGTTGTGCTAGCCAATTGCTTAATATTATTAGTTATTCATTAGTCATTCATGATTTGTTTCAATTGACTATAAGCGATGAAGCTTATTTTACCTATCCCATTTATATTAAAATAGCTCTATTACATAGCTTCACTGCTTCTATGATTGTCTTTTTTACTACAACTACTGTAAGTCAACACTGACTTGCAGTGAATGAACACAATTGTGATTTTAATTTAGAAACACTGGAAAACTAACCAATAGGTTTGCTAGTAAGGCAAGAACAAAGGAACATAACAGTGGGAAACGGGTTATATTATACATATCACTATTATGTGGAGCATGCATACATTGCCCCCTAGTGAATTAAACAAGTACAGTTACCTTGTATGCTAGCCTCCGTCCCCAGGCTCCTCATCTGGAGGTAGGCTCTCAGCCTCTCACTGGAGGCAGTGGTTCAGGTGGGCGTACTGCAAACCCTGGACTTGGCGTGTGGCTCCAGTTATACTAAGTTGTTCATCTACGCTGCTTGTATACAATTATGCACAGTATTCTTGTCACTGAAAAGGAGAATATTTGCATTCTGTTAAATTTAAGAATTCAGGCGGTTCACTTGTACACACATTGAGTGAGTCTACACAAAACATGGCCTACACCTTCCGAGTGGAATTGCTGCAGTCTCGTAAATTTCAGCTCACACGAAATTATGTCCAATTTTCCGGTAAGATGTTTATGTTGTCAAATGTAACCAGGTCAAACATTTTAAATTCAACCAGTCACTGAAAGGGGTGAGACTGAGAATCACTCTGAACCTGGTGTCACATTTGTTTGTTTTTTGCCATGTCAGTGCAATCCTGTCTTTCCAAATCTTTCAAAAACAGACACAAATCAATGCAACAAAGTGTAAGCTCTATATTGACTTCATTTGTTCTTACAGCATAGCGGTAACATAATACCCACACTTGGCTCACGGTTTGGTGGATTTGCTTGTTGGTGCGTATTCAAGTCAGACACCCAGACTTTGCTTCATGTCACCTACAGTATAGGGCAGGCAGTAGAAAGCACTCCAAATCAGCTCTAATCATTTATAATAAGCCACAAGAAATTACCAGGGGTCACCAATGTCCCTACTGTGCATGCATGGACAAATGTGTCTGTGGCAAAGACATGTTATTAAGATCCGATTACTGAATGGACCCATAGTCCATTTGGTTCTGGGTCTGGTGATAGGCCTATACATTATTGTCCACTTTGTCTATGGCAAACATAGTACTTTCACAAGTCAGCATCATGGCGATCGACATCCACCTTAAAACAATTTAGAAGTACAGTGGATTCATTACATGCAAGTTGAGAAAAAGCTCTAATGACAAACTTTCTTAAATCCCAATTTATTTGTGATTTAACACTGAGTAACTGTAATTTATGTTCTACAAAATATGAATCCAATGAGACCTTCATAGCGTGCTCACTAGTATCTATTATAGAAATCAATACATTAACCAAACAAATTTGAGCAAATGTCAACATATAATTCAAATTAAGCAGAATACACAGTATGGCTATTTACTGACAGCAGGCTATTTGGTGTATATTAATCACAAGGAAAAGCAGTGGATTTACACATGATAGGCCTATCGTTGTATAAAAAAAGCAAATAGAATGGAACAAAACAAAATCCCAGATACAGTATTCACTTGTATTATAGGTTACTGGGACGATGAGAACATTTCATGCAGCAATTGTGACAAACGATATTACCGCCATAATCAAAATATGATTAAATCCTAAAGCGGCACCTTTGTTTAACGACTTCCACTCAGGCATCCCTAATCTGCTGTGAACATTTGCCAAAGATAGCTGACCTACTAGCTCACAACTTTTGTAGATCTCTTGTAGCGAAAGAAGAGCGTACCAAATGTGCTCTTTAAAAAGGTCCAAACCTAGAGAGATCGAGGGGAAAATGAATTTGCAGCTCAACAAAATCCAATTCATGTTGTGTATGGCAACGTCACACGAAATCACCATGATTATGCAAATGTTTTTTTCCCCATCATGATGAACTAAAACAGCAATAAATTAACGATTATCATCCCAACTCCTGGCTACAATGATAAGCAAGAAAGACCATCAAATGAGGATCTTGCACATATTAACTTAGCCTACAGCAGTGGGTCCCAGACATTGTCATTATTTTTAGATTTTTTTGGGGAGAATAAAAAAAAAGTTTTAAAATAATGTTACAATGAAATAATTAAAAAGTAAAGCAAAAGATTTGTCTGTGACCCACAAATGGGTCCCGACCCACTGTGGGAACCAGTGGCCTACAGTACAAGTACAGACAGTGTGCAGGATTCTGCTCTTGTCACCAAGACACTTCAGGCGTGCAAAATTGTCTTTTGTTTTTGTCACATCTTTGTGTTACACACATTGCTCAGTACCTATAAAAAACAACTGACAATTTTCATTATTGAAATGGAACACAAAAAACAACAGTCATAAAGCTTGGTACCTCAAGGTTTTTTTTTTGACCGACAGTATCAGCAGATTAAAATAAGAACTATTTAAGGACACCACATACAGAGGCATTTCATAAAAAAATACGCTCACTTATAACATACGTACAATTTGGAATGATGGTATTTATACAGCGCGATGGCAGTAATTCTATACAGATTTTCCTGTTCAGAAATAAACAAAGCAAGGCTGACTCTGAGGCGAGAGGTGACACTCACGCTTTGATTTCAACATAAAAATCTTAACTTGATATTTACACTGGATTATTATTTGATGTTGCGCAGTTTTGCCGTAGTACAGAGGGTGCATCAAAGCGAAGTACTGAGGGAAGTACATTGGGAAGTAAATTAGGAAGTACACTGGGAAGTACATTGGGAAGTACAGAGGGTCCACCAAAACTAAGCTGATCTTTAGATTGACGAAGTACAGAAGGGCCATCAAAACTCTGCTGATCCTTCGATTGGCGAAGAACAGAGTGTCCATCAAAATCCTGCTGCTGATCCTTCGATTGCCGAAGTACAGAGGGGCCATCGAAACTAATCTGATCCTTCGATTGGCGAAGTACAGAGGGGCCATCGAAACTAATCTGATCCTTCGATTGGCGAAGTACAGAGGGGCCATCAAAACTAATCTGATCCTTCGATTGGCGAACTACAGAGGGGGCATCGAAACTAATCTGATCCTTTGATTGGCGAAGCACAGAGGGGCCATCGAAAGTAAGCGGATCCTTCGATGGGCGAAGTACAGAGGGAAGTACAGAAGGAAGAGCAGAGGGGAGTGCAGAGGGGAGTCTTGAGGGGAGTGCAGAGGAGAGTCCAGAGGGGAGCACAGAAGGGAGTTTAGAGGAGAGTGCAGAGGAGAGTCCAGAGGAGAGCACAGAGGGGAGTTTAGAGGGGAGTGCAGAGGAGAGTCCAGAGGAGAGCACAGAAGGGAGTTTAGAGGGGAGTGCAGAGGAGAGTCCAGAGGAGAGCACAGAGGGGAGTGCAGTGGGGAGCTCAGAGGAGCCATCAAAACTCAACTGCTCTTTGGCGGCCTCAAGAACCATTTGTTTGTGCGCGTGCGTCCGCCGGTGTCTGCTGAGGGAATGGCTCCACGAGAACCTACGGCCACAGGTGAGGCACAGGTAGGGCTTCTCTCCGGTATGGGTTCGCTGATGTTTGGACAGAGACTTGTAGCGCGTAAAGGTTGCTCCGCACTCGTTGCAGATGAACTTCTCCGACTTGATGTGCACGTTCTGTTCGTGCTCCTTCATGTTCCCCAGCTGCGAGAAGCCCTTGCCGCACACAGGGCACAGGTGAGGTTTCTCACCTGTGTGCGTCAGACCGTGAATGTTCAAGTCCTGTCGAGAATAAAAGCTCTTCTCACAGATGATGCATTGGTATGGCCTGTCGCCCGTGTGGCTGCGCATATGCCTCTTGAGCGTCTCAGAGCGGGAGAAACGGCTGGTGCACTGCGTGCAACTGAAGGGCTTTTCTCCGGTGTGCGAGCGGAAGTGCCGCCGCAGCTCTGAGGCTTTGAAGAAACACATGCCACAGTCCGTGCACTGATGGGGTTTCTCTGGCTGCTCCTCGTGCGTCTTCTCGTGTGCTTTGCAGTGTCCCGGGTCTGAGAAGCATTTGCCACAAACCGAACAGGGGAAGGGCTTCTCTCCCGTGTGCATGCGCTCGTGCCGAACCAGCTTGTTGAGTTTACTGAACGTCTTCATGCAATACGAGCATGTGTGAGGGACTTTGGGTTTCTTGGTGTGTGTGCGTACGTGCCTCTCCAGTTTGGACGGCCGGTTGAAAATCTTTCCACAGTCCGGACAAGGGTGTTGGTTGATCCGGTTGTGGCTGTTCTCGTGGCGAAGAAGTTTCTGTTCCTGCGTGAAAGTCTTGTCGCAGTGTAGACACTTAAGTAGCGCCTTGGGCTTCTTGGTGTGCACCGCTTTATGCCGCTCCACCTTCGAAGGACGGTCAAATATCTTGCCACAGTCAGAGCAGGGGTAGCTTCTGATGGCCACAGCGCTCTCTGGGTTCTTGGATGCAGAGGGACTGCAGTCTGAGTCTGAGTCAGATTTAATCTTTACTAGAATAGTGTTGGAACCAGTTTCTAAGGAATCCTTATCAGCAGCCAAGGACCCTTCATCATCTGCCGAGGACCCTTTATCAGCAGCCGAGGACCTTTTCTTAGCAGCTAAGGAACCTTTATCAGCAGCTATGGAACCTTCAACGCTGCCAGAGCCAGATGAACCTTCCACAGTGTCCACGGGACCTTCAGCAAGGAAAACCAAGAGCAATAAACAGTCAAAAATGTAACACCAGAATACAACTTAATAGACCATTGAAGATTGATTTAACAAAAATAATCATTAGTTGCAGCCTTAACAACATAGCTTTACCTATGTTCAACAAGAGACAAATAAATTCAATTGTTTTTTTTCCCCATAACTGTTAACCCAGTTATGAAAACAGAACATAGCATCAACACCTACTTTCATCCGAAGCTTCTATTTTAAGGGTGGGTTCGGGGGCTGGAGCCATCTTTCTCCGCTGTAGCCTAGTTTTTAGCATGGTTCTCAGCTGTGGGAAGGAGGGAAGGAGAGGGAGAGAGAATATTATGGTCTTCTGTGTCAACCACAAGGCTTTAGTGTAATGAGAAGGTTTTTAAGTGCACAAGGTCCTGTGACATGAACATTATAAAGAAATTTCAGATTTCTACTCATTCAGAATACTGGCATCCATACTCAGAGACATGCCAAGACAATTTATTATCTTATTTATATGCCTAGACCAGGGGTCCCCAAACTTTTTCCAGCGAGGGCCACATAAATTTTCCCTTCTCTAATGGGGGGCCGGGTCAGTTTGTAACAGAGAAAATGTGACGATCATAGTGGTGCCTAAATGTAAACATTTATTGTTTTGGTTCAGCTGAGCTATCAGTTCATGTTTGAGCTTTGAGAGATTCTTGTGTCTGCTCTAAATTTGTCTTTGTCAAGCCTTGTAGCCTACTTGTAATGATGCTGTAATGTTCAATTACCACAACAATAGCCTGAACAATCTTATTGTTTATTAGCATTGAAACATTTTCGATTTTGTGGGCTACTACTAACACATTCTATCTCCTTCATAGTTTTGAAAGAAAAAAAAGAAGTATTGACCTTGTAGCTGACTGTCTTTCTCTCTCTTTAACCCCCATTTATTTTGATTTGTATTTTTATTTATTTCAATTTAACTCTGAGAGTCCATTTGGTTGCATTAAAAAAAAAAGCTTCCATGTGATTATTTAGCTTGGGCTGGACGTCCCACTGTTCTCTAGCATCACATATTGCTAACCAGCACTGACTGAACAACTGATCAATATGAAGCAAAAGGGTCACGAAGGTTTTGCTTTTATCATAAGCCCACTTTTAGTTCAATTCAAGAGACTACGCAGGTGGAACAAATCAAACAACTGAGTGACACCCAGGACCATGAGTGCAGACAGAGTAACGCCAACTCTGTTCACCCCCCCCAATTGTGAAATGTTAGATCCGGGCCAGAACTAAAGCCGACAGAAAGCGGAAAAAACATCTTCAAGTTTGAACGCACACCCTGCTCCAAATAGTCGAGCTTCTAGCACATATTCTATGTAACATGAGTGGATTAATGTTATACCTGCATTGCTCCTCGACAACATAGACGACACAAATGACCAAATATCTTTCTGTGGTGAGTCCATCATTAAAAGAGCCACATGCGTAAACTCCATATAGCCATGCATGTGGGCTGCGTGTGCCATGATGCAGACAGACAGCGCAATGGCCTTACTGACATCCATGAAATAAAACTATAGGCTTAAATACATAAAGATAGTCATTTGACCAAGGTTTAGTGAAAGCTCAGTGGCTGCTGCAGTGAACACACTCTGCTCCTCTGCCCCGCCCACCCCCGCCCACATCTGGTTAACCAACTGTCCATCATTTAGCCTAGGGACCACCTGGAACTCTTTCAAGGATCACTGGTTGAAAACCACTGCTGTATGAGATCAGCCGTGATAAGACTAGCTCCAAATTTCCAAAGGGAGTTACGTGGTTTGACTGGTCAAAGTTTTTGACTTTTTCCCCGTTTTCTAACCTCCATCTTGATGAATCAAGTTTTTCAGATAAATCTAAAAATCACGTGACTCCCATTGGAAATTATTATGTGGAGCTGGTCTTATGGATGCCTGAAATGTTCTGGATTTATCAGATGTAATAGTGTGTGTGCAGCCTAAAAGAACAAAGAGGTTCCAGCTTAACGACTGATAACCAAGTATACCAAGAAATAGCATTTTTTCTACATTCTCTAATTGATGATTAACAATAATGTGACCCATGAGCCTAAAATGAGGTCCATTTAGTTTTATTTTACGCTCGAGAGTTAAATATCTATAGCCGCCCTAAAGTGTCCATCATTTAGCTGGGGACCAGCTGGAACCCCCTCTCAAGGATCACTAGTGGACCACAGGTCGAAAACCACTGTTGTTGATTCTGCAGCTACTACTATGTTAGTTAGTTACATAATTGCGAACACAGTGAGCCAGATGACTATGTAAGCCAGGCAGAAATGGCTGCGTGTGTGTGTGTGTGTGTGTGCCACTCCAGTGTATAGTCTTACTGGTATTCTGTTCCAAGCAGAATAACCACGATTAGCCAACATTCTATGATGCCACCCAGCCAGGACCAAAGAATTGTATAATGCTGCATAATTTGACAGTGTTGTCATATCATTGTGTTAATAATGAGGACATCACAGTTTGTTTCTCGCGTTATTTCATGCAATACTGCCAAGCTAACGTAAAGTTGAGGTTAGCAAGCGAGTTTACGATGCGGCCTATTCGTTTTACTCGCAATAAAATCACATGTTGTCAAAAACCCCAAAGCTAGGTACGTTTGGTTTCATCCCACGGGGCGCATGGACGAACACAAACACTGAGAGATCAAGACAAAAACAACATAGTACGAACACACTCATACACACGTAATAACACCCAGCTAACAAAGCTAACGTAGCGTTAGCTAGTTTAGCTCCAATGCTATCCTCCCACCAAGGGAAGCAGACAGTGCCTAGAGGGGGTTGCGTTTGGCTAGTAAGTGCTAATCAGTCGCAGTAAAGTTGTCATTGCATCGCATCGTATCGTCGCGTTGTTGAACGTAAACCTTACCGTATGTGCCAGCAGCAGTGCCACACGAGAAGTCGGGTCAGATAAATTAAACGCTAGTGTAGTGCCTAGCTTTGGAAATACGACAAATTGTCTCTGCGTCACGACGACGGCTGGGAGCTCAGGTCTCTCTGCTTCCCTTTGCTTTGTGTGCTGTTAGTGCAGTCTCTCTCCAGAGCCATGGAGTAAAACAGAGTTACGCAAACTCCGTTCACTTTGCGGGGCCAGTCCAATGGAGGCTCGTCTACATAGAGTTCTATTGAGAATGGGGACAACCGGAAGTTACAGAATGCACTGAAACCGCGCGCGAACGAGGCTGTTTTCTGCTCCCTCAATATCGCAACTCTTCTGCTAGATGGCCCCGGCAGTCTCTGTGTGAAGTGTGAACAGTGTGCGCGCGCGCGCGCGCGCGCGCACACACACACACACACACACACACACACACACACACACACACACACACACACACACACACACACACACACACACACACACACACACACACACACACACACATTTAAACTCCATTTAAATCTAGGCTAGAGTTTACAAATGGAACCCCAAAGGGACTCATAGGGTCCATCCAGGAGGATCCATTTGGTTCCATTACAAACCCAAACTTAAAATTACAAAGCCAAAGTAAATGGTTCCAAACTATCACATAACTGGGACCCCCTGGAACTCCATCAAGGGTCGCATCTCCTGCTGCACTCCAAAGCCTGCCGACTACACCAGATTGTAGTGGTGCACGGAAGCAGGGATTGAACCCCAGACTCCCACTCACCAGTCCAACACACAACCAGTCACACCAATAGGGCTGAGCCCAACTGAGGGCTGATGTGGCTGGTTCATGGCTGGGTGCTACACATGGTTGCCGATCCCATCACGGTGTATGTGTGTGTGTGTGTGTGTGTGTGTGTGTGTGTGTGTGTGTGTGTGTGTGTGTGTGTGTGTGTGTGTGTGTGTGTGTGAATGTGATGAACAGTCTCTGTAAAGTGCATTGGATAAAGGTGCTTTATAAATGTACAATTTTACTATGTAATAGTTGAAAAATAATTGCAAATGAGTTGCAAAATATCACGAAGACAATCACAATACTGCATAGAAAATGTTTATGTTATGTTAAAACCTTTCCGACAAAATGAGTTTGCCTTACATTTCAAGTAGTCATGCACTCTACAAATTGCACAATAAATATTTGAAAATTACACATATGGAAAACAAATAATATTGTTGTCATGGGAAAACTATTGAGTTAATTCAAAAAGTCCATCAAAAAGTCCTTCTTCTCTCATTGATTTGCAGGAGTGAAATAACGAGAGAAGGAAATGCAGTTCTGTATCCCCCATACTTCCAGGTAGTGGATCTTGAAATGTCCCCGGCAGAGTGGAGCGCTCTCAAACGTGTCACATCGCTCGGTGAATCCGGCTTGGAGATCTGCTTGTAGGCACAGAGCATGACCCCCATCACCACCTGAGGAAAGCCATATGTACAGTACATCAAGCCATGTATATGTTTGTGTGACATAGAATGATGAAGCAGGTCATTCATTGGGGAAAAAGCTAAAATACGGAGACAATATATGGAGTGTGGCCCTCTGGTGTGGAGTGAGCATGGAAATTGAGTGGCCATTATCAACGTTGCCTCACCCTGTTGTAAAGAATGGGGCTTCAAAATGGGTCCTATTGGGTGATTGTTTGACTTTGGGGGATTTGGGGTTTCCAAATGTTTGTGCCATAGGAACTCTTTTTTTATTTAAAAGAACTATTTGAATACCATAGCATTCCTTTCTGAGAGGATCATTAGCTATAAATTGGTGTTGCAGTGCAACACGCTGAGAGCTTATTAATAAAATGTCTGGATTTCCAAGGCTATGAGCTTATAGATTGGCTATTTTCAGCAAAGAGGTTTGGTGTTGAAAAGTGCTGACCAAGTACAGAGCCTAATTAGGTTTACTAAGCAAGTTTACTAAGCAGCCTACTACTTAATGTCTGAAAATACACAGACTATTAGAGCGCTGCCAAACAAGTAATGAAGCTGTGAATGACTGTATACTCAAGACACACTCCCTATGGCCAGTACAGGGGTGGCCAACCGGTCACAGACTAAGAGCCACGTTTTTCACTGTGTTACGGCAAAGAGCCACATCAAATGGTCACAACGGTTAGAAAACCGCCGCGACAGCCGTCACGGTCGCAAATAGATTCCCCCTCTCCTGCCATAAGACATGTGCATTTGTGTCCAGGTGCGCAATGCAAAGACACACTATTAAAACATATAGACATGTATTTTGAAACAGGGTTTACAATCCAAAAAAGTATATGACACTCTCAAGAGTTAAAATATGCATCATGTGAATTAGCCCAAGTCTACACTACTAGAGAATGTGGAAGATTAATGGTCATTTTGATCTGAATGTTTGATTGCTTTGTTTTCACTGAAATTCAGCTTGGAATTGTTGACGCAAGTAAACAAAATCTTTAGCTTTGGGGTCTATGGAGCTAAAATGGTAGTCTGTGGCTCAAATTCTGAATAAATGGTTGGCCCTGGTAGAAAAAAAGGTTGAAAACCACTGGTATAGGGAATGAATGACTGCCCCATGAGGCCAAGTGTTTTTGACGGCTTCATGTGGAAGCCCCTTAAGAGCCGCATTTAACCAGCTGAAGAGCCGCATGTGGCTCGCGAGCCACAGGTTGGCCACCCCTGCCCTATGGCCAGTACAGAATTCATTCCATATGTTCATCTGACGCCCCTATGCCAAAGTGCCAGGGCTCGTGTAACGCCCGGGATTCGAACTCGGGTCTCCCGCATGAAAGTCCAACATTTTAACCACCAGACGAAAGGGACATCCCCTTGGTTCAGGGGCAGATACTAGACTTTGGAGGCCATCACGACAGAGGCTGTAGCCACCTGCTACAATCGCACAACAGTCTGCCGTCATCACTCTTGTGGATGCGTGCACACAACTCTTTAGGGCGAGGTTACTGCTTGCCCTCAGGTCTCTTACTTACAAGTAAATAATGTGAGTATTCTTTCCACCATTATCTATTGGAACGATGAATCACATCTGACGTCATCACACACTGCAATACTAAATCTATTTACCAATAACAAGGCTATTGTCATCTCCTGCTATAAACATGGATGCTTGTTGTCCTTTTGGCCTCTTGGGGTCTTTGGCTGTCAGGGGTTCCTCTGAGGGAGCAGTGAAAGGTATGGTCAGGTAGCTGGGGTCCTGAAGCGTCCCAGCTGGACAGGTCAGGGCAGTGGTGGTCACTGCAGCGCTGTCATCGGCACTAATACCGCATGATTGAGACCTCGCTAGAACCTGTTGATGGGAATGTCTCCTGGCCATGATGTTGACCATCGTTCCCTGGTAGCGTTCCATGCTAGGACGAAGCTGTGGAACAAAACATCTCCTTAATTTAAATACTAGTGGATGTGGATAATATTAAAACACAACAACTCAGTTTTGCATCAGTGACACAAATGATAAATGATAATGATAACGGTAATGACAAAGTAGACAAAGTAAAACTATAACTATTTATGGTAATGTAACACATTGCTTACCATGAAGACAAAACTCTCTCCAGTTCCAAAATACACAAGTCCTTCAGATTCTTGCTTTTTTCTTTCTATCAAATCTGTAGACAGGAATGCCCCGCAGACCTGTGGGATGCCAACAGGAGCATTTCAGTATGATTGATATAGTCATTAACAACAGTCAAATGCCTTCAACAAACCCAACCTATGTTACGTACTGTTTATTTTATTTTATCTCTGTTAGCTAGATTGGACTACCTTGTCTTGTGTATAATTTTATTTATTTATTTATTCATTCATTTTTTAAAGAAAAAAGAAAAAAAAAATGATAGAACTGTGATAACTTTGTGTGAATAAGAAATATTGCAAAAAAAAATCCCTTTTTTAGAACTGACAAGCGTGCACATACGCTGGTCTAGTTTGGTGGTAACAAGTTGTTTTCACAACTTCAAGAACTATATACTGTGTATAATGTACTGTAGATTTTGCTTATTTTGCTTCTGAAAGTTATTTTGCTGAAGAGACCCATACACTTACCTCTTCATCCATAGTTTTGAGAATCAAGACAACTGGTTCATGTCCTTCTATATGAGAGTAGAATCTATATGGGAGAGAAAATACATTATTCTGATCAAGTTGCCATAATAATAAGTAGTAGTATAGTCATTTACCAGTATGACCATAAGTAAATTAAACTATAATGATTACACTCTAAAATACTATGTCTAGGAAATTATTCTACCTTAAACACCACTTTTCATGATGACCTGTGGAGGTCAATTGGCTGTGAGACTTAAAACAACATGTTGACAGTGAAAACAGTCTTTTTTGTTATGTAACAGAACATGAAGTGAGTTTTCCCATTGCTTGGATTATGCTGACATATTGTTTTTCAGAAGTTACTGAACCATTGAGTGGAATATATGAAAACAACCAAAAGTAGATATAAATGGTAATTGCTGCATTTATTTAGTGCTTCTATCCATAGATGGTACATTCATATACTGATTGTGGAGGATCATTCAGGATCTTGCTCAAATATAACCTGGCCAAAGCCAGAGAGAATCAGCTGTTGACAAAAATGTCTGTTAGCAGACACCCATTTCCTACTACAGAGAACTTTTTTTTACATGTCTATACTGGTTACTCTACCCCTGAGCCACTCCAGCTCCCATAGTTAGTGTCGATATGAATTATTTTCCAGGTGTTAGATGGAGTCACTTACGAGGCCAGGCTTCTCTCGTGTTCAGTGGTACTAAACAGCCTGACGGGACTGAAGAGGGCGAAGCGCTCAGGTATCCAGGCCCAGACCACTCTCATCTCTGTCGCCGTCACAACACTGGAGCTGAAGGCGCTGAAATCTACCAACTGCACCGACTGCCTATGGGAATATATACCACAACAGGTAGTTTGAGTCAATGCAAACGAATACACAGTATATACAGGTACAGTCTGCCAAAAAGGGGGGAAAAAAGAGTAAAAACATGAAACAATTGTTTAATGTTTAATATTTGATACATTTCTCGTTATCTTTTGTGTTTATTTCCACAAAAAAGACCACAGTGAACTAGTGAACTTTTCACCTTGTTATAAAAAAATCAATAGAAAATTGAGTTGAAGAACTACTGAACTTTTCCATACAAACCCACATATTTGAGTGCATCACTCTACTTTTCTCACTCACCTCCTCTGGTGGCTGCTGACTCCCTTCTGCATCAGTGAATTCTTATTGGCTTTGAAGAGCCAATTTAGCTCTTTCCGGGTGGCCATCTTGGTGGTGAAGGCACTTTCGAGGAGCTTCTCAATGGTGCAGTGGCGGGCTATGTTTTGTACAAAGCTCGCCATGTCTCGCCTGAAGTCCTCCACGTCTGCCACCCGCGATGACACCGACACTTTGTAGAGGCTAAGCAACGCCAGGGCCACCCTGAGGATTGTCACTGTTTAGTATGTGTTTTTGGTTGAATCTTGTTTAATGATGACATAAGTCATACAAACCTGGTTTGTGGTATTGCCAAACTACTATCTCTCTCACCCTGACTCTCTCTGACTTCACTTATCTCTCTTCCTTTTCTAACTATTTTCTCTCCTGAATATCTCTCTCTCACACACACACACACACACACACACACACACACACACACACACACACACACACACACACACACACACACACACACACACACACACACACACACACACACACACACACACACACACACACACACACAGTTATTCACCCACCTATAAAGGACCTTGTATCCTTCCAAGAGGTAGACGTCAAGCACTCTGATGGCGTACGTGAACGGCAGGCCGGCGAAGATCCACATGATCCAGTCAGAGTAGAACTCAAACAGGTTCTGGTGGGAGCTGGCGATCAGCTTGCGGATGCCGCGGCAGTACTTGTTAGCAACGTCTCCGAACGTCATGCAGGACGCCCGGTAGGTGAGGAAGGTCTGGTCGATGTAGCGCTTGTTGGGGTCTTTGTAAGAGATGAGTCTGCTGATGCCATAGAAGCACTCGGCCTCATCCTCACTGAAGTGTAGGAGGAGGGAGACCAGGGCAGGGAGAATGGGGCAGAAGTTCATGTCCGGGAAGTAGTTTCCGAGGCAAAGGAGGATCCTTTTGACGGAATTTAGGCCTGCTTTGTTGAGGCAATACCTGAATTCATACAAGGAGAGAAAACAATTTAAATGTTTTTCCTTATGTTTGACCTCCAACTGCTGGTGGTATTCCTTTAATGACTTATTGTGCGTCGTGGCTGTGAGTTTGCAGCCTTTTCATTTTGACCACCAAAGTGTGCCACTTTTCACAGTGAGTCATTGTGGACAGAGTGACATAGATCTATATTCTCAACTGGAATGGCTTTCAGGCCACTTATGGGACTAAGACACTTGAAAACTACAAGCACTCCAGAGACATCTCTAACATAACTTGTGGTGGGTAAGGACCTCATTTGATTTTCAGATGGTGTCTGGGGAAGGAGACTGTCACTGAAGGAGGACTTATTCATACTATAGTTAGGTGATAAGGACACTATTGAAAACTACAACATGACATCATGCCATGGTGCTATTTATTAAAAGCTATCACTTTAGTTTTCAGCTAAGACTGGATTATGAACAGGCCTTAGATTCATGTAGATTGGAAAAGTCAAAAATCAATAAAATCCACATATGTACGTTGTCGTTGTATATCTGTTACCTGGGTATGTCTCCCACCTCCATGTATTCAGGGACAGGGTGAGAGCTAATCTTCTCTTCCCCAAACAGCTTTTTGGCCACACCATAGAACACATCCTTTTCTGGAGAGACAGACCTATAAACGCAACATGCATAGCAAACAGATTCAATTTTTTGTCAGCATTTCCAACACTGAAAAAAACGTTTTAGGAGAAAATAATCAAACTGCTGCACAACCAGTGGTAGAAGAAGTACTTATGTACTTAAGTATTGGAGACAAAATATATACCCATTTATTATGTCCAAAAAAGGCTTCTAAAACACAAATACAAATGCAAATACACCTATTACACCTATTACACCTAATACACATATCCAGCCATTTCTGGTACAATGTGACAATGATCCAGTGAAAATGATAATAATCCAATGTAATATATTCCATGAAAACATTTCTCATCAGCATATCTTGAAATACAGTAATACATAGCAAGTTGTTGAGGTCCACCCTTCCTGGGCCATGGGAGAAACATCAGAGATATTGTGAAAAACAAAAAAATATATACCGTATATTTGTCTGGGTGAAAAAAACCTGGGTTTTGTGTTATAGGGTTAAAGACCTACAAACACAAAAACTAAATCATATACACGGTTTAAAAAAACTGGTCCCAGTTTCAAATTGACGCCGCCTAACAGTAAGTGCTCTTTGAGAGCATTTTTGAATCTAGGATTCGCATTTCTGCTGTTGGCAGGGTGTCCTACATTTTCGTGACAAATGACATTTATAGAAATGAACATAGGAATTTTATAGAAATTAATGTAACACTATTTTTTATTTTATTTTATTTTTCTGAAACTGCATTGTGGTTTGACAGGTACATGCAATATGCTGTACTCTAAGCCATTTCAACCTGTCGAAATGATCAGGGGTGAGGTGGGGGAAGGTCGAGTAGTAGTAACCTCACCAGTTTGTTTTCGATGTTTTTGGAGCCTTGTTTTTCGGGCCTTTGGATCGCTGTGGTACCATGAAGTGCATGCATAGTCTTAGAAACCTTGTATGATAGAACAGGTTAATGTTGTTTTGTCTAACCTGGAGTGGATGCCATGGATAATGTGGTAGTAGGCTTTAGCCCTGAGTGTGTGGGGCATGGCCCAGTAGCCTTCGCGGCCCATGGTCTTCAACGTTTTGTGGTCACTTTCCAGGAGCTGCTGGTATCTCAGCGCAGCCTCCGGATCGATCTTCTCCCAGTCCACAAACTGACCATATTTCATCCCACAGCTGGAGCTTATCTCCCAGTCATCTGACTCAGAGATGGTCATCATGGAGACCGACTTTAGGCTGCTTCTGCTGCCTGTGTGGGGAAACACACAATGGCAGATTTACTTCACTCCATTGTTTGTAGCATTTTGTAAGAGCACACTTAGTAGTGTGTGTGTGTGTGTGTGTGTGTGTGTGTGTGTGTGTGTGTGTGTGTGTGTGTGTGTGTGTGTGTGTGTGTGTGTGTGTGTGTGTGTGCGCGCGCGTGCATGCGCATGTGTGTGTGCGTGTGTGTGTGTGTGTGTGTGTGTGTGTGTGTATGTGAGTGTATGCGTGCATACGTGCAGTGTTTCAACCACTACAAAATGTATTTTTGTTTGAATGGATAATGTAATGTTCCCCTCCCACACAATTTGAAGAAGCAGATGTTATGTAACATTGTATTGTTGTTAATACCGTGGAGTTCTCTGGAGTGCTTGTTGCCTTTGCATTTGGACTTCAGAGAAGACTTCAGCGCTCCCCTGTCTTTCTTGGTGTCTTCAGTATTTGCTGTTCCTGAGGCAGAGCTGGAGTATCCCTCTGACGTCTCATAACTGTAGAAGGACCTATGTGTCGAGCATTTATCGGTGGTGGAAAAAATATTTAATGGCAAACACATTCACTCATTTTCATTTGATTCAGCACAGTAACAACTGGATTGCATTTGCAACGAACAGCATTGCCAACACTGTTTTGCAATACAAGCTTGTAGATGGGCTATTTTCAAATTGCTGAAACACTGGGTAGGCTAATGTATGATTTGTATATAATCAAAATCTACAAAATAACTTTAGCAAGTTACTTAACTAAAGTTAACTAAAGTTTTCAAATACGTGTAGTGAGTACAATATTTGAATCTGAGATTTAGAAGTAAAAGTATTGAAAATTGTAAATACTCAAGTAAAGTACAAGTACATCAACATTAAGTACATACAGTACTTAAAGTAAATGTACTTCCTTTACCTAACTGACTCCCAGTGGAATCCAGGTTTATCGTGGCCAGCTTCCTTTTTTTTTGTTCAACCACCTTGTTGGGCTAAAAACGGCCATACCAGTCATGAAAAATGTGCTTATGACTGTTTTCAGCCCAAAGACTGTTTTTATTGCAAAACAAATGCAATGGAATGGATTCAGCATCATGAAAACCCGCTTGTTAGACATATTACAAGCTACGAAGATACGAATGGTATTGTCCTATTATGCCAATCATAAAAATTGCTCAATATATGGAAGTTAGCATCCGGCAGTTTCTACATGCTGGGGACCCCTACTCAACATGTCTAACAAAACATTGGTGTACTCAACATGTCAAGGTTTTCACAATGTGGCTCTATGGACTGGCATGCATTGACTATATGACTATATATTTTTATTAAAGAGATGTTTTAGATTTATTAATCTAGAAAAATGTGAGGGGGCGTCAATGGAAATGAGGGACGGGGTGCACACGTTAGTCCAACATATCGTTAGTCTGACTACGTGGTCAGTTAAGCGCAAGACTCACCGTGGATTTCATATGCAGTTCATGGGTTAGGGGTAATGTTAGTACCGTATAGTATAGGGCTTAATGTTTTTTTTTTTATATATATATTTTTATCCCACGATTTTGCAACGCATTTTTTCACCCAGTGACATATATGGTCAGCACACTTTCTTGTGTAAATCTTGAAACATACAAGTACAGTACAGGTGTTGCTGCCAGTCTAGCCTGCCTAATAAGCCAGACCAAATCATCTGTTGGCAAAAACAAAAAGGCGGACACTGTTATTAGTTTGGCTTATCATTCATGCTAGGCCTAATCATCCTAGTGGTTGAGGTGCATATCTGCCAATCAACTGCAAAACCTAATGACCTTCCAAATAAATAAATAAAAGCTCAAACGATATCCAAATACATTTGTAATGATTCCTGTTACTAGTAGAGTGCTTTACAGAAGTCATAAAAACCTTTAAATACATATACACAATATAGTAATAAAATATAAAAGTAATAGAAGGCACACGCACACACACACACACACACACACACGCACGCACGCACGCACGCACGCACGCACGCACGCACGCACGCACACACACACACACACACACACACACACACACACACACACACACACACACACACACACACACACACACACACACACACACACACACACACACACACACACGCACAGGGGGGGAGGAGAGAGAAGAGAGAGAATTATCATCAGCTTTAATAAATTCTTCAAGGTGTTTGAAGATGAAACATGTGATCAGTTAATTAAGTGGGGAGTGAACACGCACCTGGAGCGAGGCCTGAAGAGGGTCTCTGTCGATGTCTGCAGACCATGCTTCTTGGCATCCTCTGGGCTGTATAAGGAATGAGATCTTTGTTTGCTTCTACCTCCTCCTCCGGAGCTAACATCCGAGCGAGTGGCTATGTCCATGGTGTCTGTGGTTCCAAAGTTGGCAAACTCTGGAATTCTTGCAATTTGAATCATGGTAGCTTTGTGTTCTTGAGGAAACGTGAAGGAACACATTATATAGCAAGCACACTATAGGCGGTGCTGTGTTTACTGTACATGACATACGCGCCATACAAGGGTTTTATATGAGACACTGTGTGTGTGTGTGTGTGTGTGTGTGTGTGTGTGTGTGTGTGTGTGTGTGTGTGTGTGTGTGTGTGTGTGTGTGTGTGTGTGTGTGTGTGTGTGTGTGTGTGTGTGTGTGTGTGTGTGTGTGTGTGTGTGTGTGTGTGTGTGTGTGTGACGTGCAGGTCATGTGAGTGAAGAATATGGTGGTACTCAATGTTTGTGTGGTGTTTTTATCTGCTGAGAGTGGAAAATTCCACTTATTGTCCTGTCCTGTCACCTACTGTGCATGGCGACATTATGTCTGCCTCTGTGAAAATGGTATACCTGTATATCTCCAGCTCAAACTGCATTCAACTCGTATTAAACACATCCCACTTCATCATTCAGACAAACAAACACAAACAGACGCACGCACACACACACACGCACGCATACGCACGCACGCACGCACGCACACACACACACACACACACACACACACACACACACACACACACACACACACACACACACACACACACACGGGGTGGGACAATAGTGCATGGAGGAACAAGCAGGTACTGTACTGTGGGAATATAGATGGATGTTATGTATAGACAATGTGTACTGTATGTGTGTGTGTGCGCATGCACGCGTGTGTGTGCTGTACATATAGTACCGAGTGACCTGCCTATTGTACCATGACATGAAAACATGTGCCATGATTTTGTAAATGTAACCTTTCTACACTATTTTTGTGTCCTTGACTCCTTGTACATGATTCTGCCTTACAGTGGAGCTCTGTGAAGAAAGACAACATGATCTCTCGGGTGAACCTCTGACCACTGACTAGCCTCTCTTCTGGAGTGGAATAAAGCCCACTTTCCTTAGTGGAATCACTCTGAGCCCACTACCACACAGATAAAATGAACTGGCCAGAACGTGATTGTTTTTCACCCCAAAACAACCGGAATTTGAATCCTCTACCGAAAGCCGTGTTTGTTTTTCTGGGTAGGTAAAACATTCTTTATATTTCACTCCAGAAGAGAGGCCGGAGGTCCATCGAGAGATTACTGTATGTTGTTTTTCACAGAGCTACTGCAATGTAGAATCATAGAATCTGTGGATCTATGGACCAGAGCTAGTTAATAGACCTATGTATTGATTCTGTGTGTGTGTGTGTGTGTGTGCGAGTGTGTGTGTGTGTGTGTGTGTGTGTGTGTGTGTGTGTGTGTGTGTGTGTGTGTGTGTGTGTGTGTGCGCAGTGCGCACACACACGTGTATGTGTGTGTACTGTATGAGTGCGTTCATCATTCATTTAAATGGTAAATATTATACCCTGTCTCACCAGTAAGCATGTTGATCTGTGAGACATCTCTTCCAGTGCTTCTCTGAAATGGCCTCATACATACAATCTAAATGCCAGATTAGTTTCTGTTCCACGAATTCTAAAAAGGGTTATTATTCCAAACAACAGATGCATGTTTTCATCCAAACACAGACTGTTTGGTTATGAAACAGCAAACCTCAACGAGTTAGACAGTATGGGGGCTTGCATACACTGATTGCTGACAGAAAGACGTATAGTTTATATAGCCTATCATGGGGTCGGGAGACGGGAGCCTTTTTGATATAACATGCCAAGTTTTCAATATCAACATGGTGACAGCATTTTTTATGAATAATACCCATTGACCTGAATATAAGACAGTATTTTTTTCCCAATGGAAATATCCTTAAAAATGAAGTCATTTTATATTTGGGAATTATATTATTTGACATTCAATGTTCTTTTTGCACAAATGAGTTTTGAAAAATGAGGATCGTCTTACTTGAATTGTACTGTAATTCTCCAAGCTGTTATCAGTTCTGTTGCAGTGTGTACTTGGCTTGTACTGTAACTCTCATCTCTGTCAATAAAAAAATCATTCATTCATTCATTATAACCAGGTCTGAGGTTCGCTTATATTCAGGACAATAAGGTAATAGAAAGGTAATTAAAAGTGCCCAAATAAAAGACCTCATATGGGCCTAGGCTTGATTGTGTATAATATTGGAATCGGTATCAACAAATATGTCGCAGGCAAATAATCAGTGATAGGTAATGATTTCACAATCCTGCATGCCTGCATTAAAACCTATAAAAAACTCACTTTAATTAGTCTTTAAGCCTGAAAAGTGACATGTGGAGTCATGGACTGTGAAGGATTAGTTTTCAAATTTGTAGTTTTTAGTATTTAGTAATAATTTGTTGGCAGATAATACAGTGCACAAACATTATACAGGCCTACTTATGGCGGAAATGATCCACATGCCTTGCTTTCCATCAGGTTGGGCCCCTGCAAATGTTTTTATCACTGGGCCCCCACACATGAAAACCTATTAATCTGAGCTTTTTGGAGCCCACCTAGCCATGCATCACATGACGCTCGTACTTCAGACAGACACTAATTGCGCCCGAAATTACGATTTCAGCGTGCCGCGTTGTTTAATAAAACACATTTTTATCTGAGCTTTTCTTCCGCCATTGGCTTTCAATTGTATGTGCCCCTATTGGTGGGGAGGAGCGTGGCACTGTAAACATTGGGTGTGCTCCATATACTCACGCTGACCGCACTGCCAATACAAACTAATAGTTGGATGTGCTCCCCGTGTGCATCTATGTGTTTACCGAACTTAACCCCAATCCAGAAAAGTAGCACGAAAAGTAGCTTGTGTAAAAATGCTTTTTATTAAACAACGCGGCACGCAGCTATCCTAATTTCCGACGCAGTAACACCCGTACTCACATGTGTGAGTACTTTATATTTGAAAACAGAATGTTTATGTACACGCTATTGATGTCTCTTTTAAGACGCTGCATGACGACAGTCATGTTTCAGGGCTAGGGCCCACCTAGATGGGCCCCCCTAAAACTGTCTACCCCCCTATCGACGCCACTGGCCCCACAGACAACCAAAACTTTTGCTTTTGTCCACAATACTAGATTTGGGAAACGAAACAGGCAAACGTAGATCAAAATGACCATTAATCTTCTATTCCTCTAGGGCTAATTCAGATTATGATTATGAAATGATGAATTTTAACTCTTGAGAGTGTAGACTAAACATGAAACACTGTCAACTCTCAACTCCTTATATGGTCACCACACTTTATAGTATGATTGGCCAAATACGACAAAAAAATAACAATATTTGAATTAAGTGAAATCACTTACTTTATCGTTTCCTATTGTGAGTGGAGTGTACCGCTTCGCGAAACAAACAAAAGCGATCCTCCCAGCGCACCGTACAGTGCTGACGTCACACCTAAACAAGAAGCAGACTTCTCACAATTAGATATTTATTGCCTATATTTTTTGTTTTCAAACGGAATACCGTTATATCATTTACTTATCATCAAAATGTCACAAGATCCGTGGTAAGTAACCAGTGGGCTATTCTATTCTAAATTAGTTAAACTTCATGTTTGTTTTGAACTGACTGAATGTCATTTAAAATCCCTTTCTTCCTGCTTCTGCTTTGCTACATGTTACTATCAGAGTATAGAGTTACGCAAACTCCGTCCACTTCATAGGGTCAGTCCAGTGGTGGCTCTTCTACATAGACTTCTATTGACAATGGGGACAACAAATAAGCAATATCCCAGGTTTAAGGCGTTCATAGCTCTGGTCCAGAGCTCCACTGCTTCTGAGTCTGACCTGCATTGGGTATTATAATACCCAAGTATGGTATTACTTGGGTATACCATACTGTACCAATGCAAGATGTACCAACTTGCATTGGTACATCCAATGCAAGTCAGACTCAGAAGCAGTGGAGCTCTGGACCAGAGCTAGGCGTTCATTTTGTTGTAAAATTACAACATGAACATTACAGAGTCACATATACTATACATTATAACAGTTTGCATATTGCACACGTATCTAAAATAGTTACTTGCGCCGCTCTCATTGAAAACAATGTGTTTCTCCTCCCTTGACCCCTCAATGTCGCAACTCTTCTACAACATTGCACTGTCTACTAGCATAGGCTACTACCCTACTAGCTGGCTCTTGTTTTAATGTAAACATTAGTGCAACACATTAGTTCTTCAGTTCCATTTGTAAACAAAATGTACGACATGCTATCAGATGTAGAGTTCCTGGTTAGCGACGAAAATGCCTTTCTAGAATTGGTACATTGAGAAAAGGCTGTACTTCTGAATTATAATAGTTCGATTAAACTTTACATTTACGCCCTATAATGGCTGTGAATGTACCTATTATCCTAGACATGCAGCCATAACTCTGATTCCTGAGCTACATTAGATTTTACCTAGTTCTGGTCCATAACTTCTATGATTCCGCGTTGCAGTGCATAATCATAGAAGCAGTGGCGCTAGGTACCAGAGCTAGTTACCAGAGGTTTTTGAAAGGCTTAGTTAAAAGCCTACTAAATGTTAAAGTAGTGCTTTAATATTTGTCCTCCATGGCTAGTTTTCTGAAATACTTATTACCAGTGTTGGGATATGTGCACTATGTAACTTAATATATTACCTAATATATTATCAAAATGCAGTAACTTGTAATATAAATATATTACTTAACAAAAAGTCTAATATATTGTGCTTTTCTTTCTGCATTACTGCACTACTTTCTATAATACTTTGTCGATCTGTCTCCTTGCTCTTGTGAATGTGGAGTTCTCCACATTTGTGTCAAGCATGCTCAAATATAATGTGATGCACGCACTAGTAATCTCACTCACTGTGTCCGCAACAATATATACACATGCATATGTCTCCTTTGACAAATGGATAGTTCTGAAATCTGTAATACATAATCAACTCCACAGGTTACAAAATTATGATGCCACATGTCGCCTAGCCCAAGAGATAGCAGAAAATATCCATGAACGAAACAGGCAACAAAGAACTGGGGGAAACCCTGCAAAGGTGAGTACTGTCTATGTCTATTACCACATGATTTAAATCCACAAATGGTGCTATAAGCCCAGTGCTCCTGCAGGCCCGGATGTAACATTTCCCAGCTTCATCGCCCCACGGGCGATGAAGCTGCCCATTTTCATGTAAATTTGTTAGTTCTGTGAAAAACAAGGTTTATATCTTGTACAGCACACAAGTCAGAATCAATAGTGTTGTAGTCGAGACCACCTAAACCGAGACCAAGACAAGACCAAGACACCCACGGACTTGATCGAGACGAGATCGAGACGAGACTAGCACCTAGAGGGTCGAGACCAAGACGAGACCAAGACACCCACAGACTTGATCGAGACGAGATCGAGACGAGACTAGCACCTAGAGGGTCGAGACCAAGACAAGACCAAGACCTAGAGGGGTCGAGACCAAGACAAGACCAAGACCAAGAGTGGTCAAGGCCGAGGCCAAGACCTAGAGAGGTCGAGACCAAGACCAAAACCAAGACATCTCTTTTTTTCTTATTTGTACAGAAGACAATCTAACTTTGTAGGCTAGGCCACGATGTTTTTAACTGAATTAGCAACTAATTACACCTCAATGGTAAAACTAGACAAAACAAAAATGAATGAGTAGGCATAATGAACCATCACCTTACAGACAAGAACAATGAACCTACTCTCCCTTATAATGACCCACTATTATTCTATTGTAATGTGCTACTTTAGCCTATAATAGCCTATAAAGGCTACAGTATCCTAATTAGTAGGCTTAACCATTATAATACATTTACAAAATGAAACAATTATATGTTAGCAGTGTGGTTCCAAATCCTCCTGGATCCCACTTTGAGATGAAATGGACTCTTATATAGGCCCATGTAGGTCTGCAAATCCTAGTGTACAAATGGAATCAAATGGACCAGGAAGATTTACCATTTATTTGCCACACACGATTAACCTAGCCTACCATAGATTACATAATTGCAGTAGGCTGTTATTTCAGTCAGTGGATTGTTATTTGGTTACAGTTAATTCTGTCTGTCAACTATGTTTTAATGCAAAATTAAAATGTATGATAAACATACATAAGCATAAGATCTTTTTGATTTAATATTGAGTATATGAGGGCTTATAGCTCCAGTGGATTAATTGATGATAGGCATCACGTAGCCTAATTAGTTCAGAACAGAACAGCTGTGTATGAAATCCCCTGACAGACAGCGCATGGAGTTTGGACATTTAGCCCTTCTATTGTGTCATAAACGCATATTATAAACGCATGCCTTATATAGCAAATGAAAATATCCTTGGATATACTTGGACCACACTTGGAATTATTGCAATCGGGTGAGCATGGCCTGAGAGTTTTTCGATTCAAATCTCAACAAAAAGAATCACCGGAGTTTGTTAAGGTAAGCGCAAAGCAGAGCAGTATAGCGCCAACTCCATTCTCTCTATGTGGCTAGTCCAAGCGCGGCTCTTCTACATAGACTTCTATTGAGGATCGGGACAATAGGGACAACATGCTGCACAAACCGCTCTCAAGCACTCAGTTTCTGACGCCTCAATGTCGCAGCTTTGCGCCCAGATGTCTTTGTACGTCTGCCTAATAAAAGTCTACGCTGCGCTCTTTTTTTTTTAAAGATCAAACTAAAGTGACATTAGCTCATCTCCCTTCACCAACGCAATACTGTTGAACGCAGCAGCATGACAAAAGTAACTAAGTAATATTAGTAGAACATATTAATAATAACACAATAGGAGAATAGGGTGGACGTTTGGACCATTTGATTTCTTTTTGCTCAATGCTCATTCAAAGTTAAATGAACGATAGCCTTTTCTTCGAGCATCACCTTTTTATATCTCCCGTAAACTCTTTTTTTGATGGACTGAAGATGAATATCAATAGATTTTGGCTCAAGTCTACACAACTAGAAGATGGACAAAAGCAAAAGAAATATTTAGTTTCGGGGTCTGTGGGGCTAAAATGACCTCAAATGGTGGTCCGTGGCTCAAATAGTGAATAGGCCTAGCCTAAATAGTGGTCCCTGGTATCAGAAAGGTTGAAAACCCTTGGAACAGACGTCTGCCTCATTGTCTCATCCATGCCTATATTCTCTCTGTGTTCTGTGTTCTGCCAGTGAGCAGCAGCAACACGTAGGTAGGCTTCTCCAGAGCCATCTAGAAGAGTTGCGACATTGAGTGGGACAGAAAACAGAGCACTTTGAAGTTGCAAATAGATTGTTTTCAACGAGGGCAGCCGCCATTAGACCTCTCCATGGGGGTGAACGGAGATGTCGTAACTCTGTCTATACTCTAAGGCTCTGAGCTCTGCGCAGCAGCTGTCTTTATGAATGCGTCCTCGCTCCACACAATTAACTTTTCCTTCGCATTGTCTCGTCTCGGGAGGTCTCGTTGGCGAAGGAGACCCGAGACATAGACTCCGAGGTCGGGACAAGATCAAGACAAAATTATTCGAGACCAAGACGAGACCACGAGACCAATGAAGTGGAGAGCCGCGAGGTCGAGGCAAGATCAAGACAATTGATTGGCGAGAACGAGACAAGACGAAAATGACGAAAAACGTTCTCGAGATCGACCTCGAGACGAGACAATGTCTCGAGAACTACAACACTAGCACACAAGTCAGAATCAATAATAACATCATTGTTGTTGAAGTTGCAACAGGCACACAGCATGCATAAAGACAAAGGTCTGACTTAGAAACCTTTCTGTTTTGAATGATGAATTAGTGTTGGTTATTAGTGGTGCCACGATTGTTAGTAGCAATAGTAGTGTTTCAAATCATTTTTAAAGATAAGCACTTTAATTTGAAATATCTTGTACATTTGGGTTGTTTGCATGCCCTCTTGTTTGGTGGGACAGTTAGGGCATTTAGGGGGCATTGCCCATGCCTAGATCCGGCCCTGTGCTCCTGCAAGAGAAATGAGATGGCCTTTTATTCATTTCTTCCGTTCCCAGATCAACATGACCCTCCGGGCGTCTCTCCAGAAGCTGAAGCAGAACATTCCACAGCTTAGAGAGAGTTTGCTGCGAGCCTCGTCCTCTCGCCGAATGTATCCTTACTCTCACCATCACACCACAGGTGGAAAACCAGATGTTTTACCTAAAGGGGAATTCCACCCATTCTCTCAACATTTCACTATGTCATGAACATACCTTAGAGTTGTCACCATTCCATGGTGAAGCACATCTTAATGACCTCATCACTATGTGATTCATCATGTGAATCACATATGTATATAATAATGGGGGTGGGAGGTGTTTATTATTCCCAGACAACTCTAAGGTATATTAATGATGCAAAATGTTGAAAATGTGTGGAATTCCCCTTTAAGAAAAGATATAAGTACTGCATTCAGTGTAGAAATACCCTACTGTAAAATTACAATGTGCATCTTAAATATAATGCAGTAGAAGTACTGACAATTTGAAATACTCCAGCAAAGTCAAAATCCCAAAAACTGTTCTTAAGTACAGTACTTGAATAAATGTACATACAGTAGTTACTTTATATGTGGTCATGACTCATGACTCATGATACTTGCATACACAGCTTTCACTTAACATTTGGCCTGCAGTAACAATTCTATTCCCATAGAGGGTGTGAGAGTATTACATAAACAAACTCTTTTGTAACAGTGGTTTTCCCATTTGATCAGATTTTTCCCCATGCTGCCATGCTGTGTTAATGGGCTACCATAGGGGCGATATTGGGCAAATGTGGATCTAAAATAACAATTCCTCTAGACCTTGGTCTTGGTGTGTTATTAGCCTGGTCTATATTGTATTGTATTTTTATTTTTTTCTTTGATTAGTCAAACTTTACTCAGCAATATGGAAAAACAATATGAATTCATTTTCATCACGCACTAAACCCCTTAGGCCTTAACTACTTGCCTTTTTTACTATTTTGAATAACATTTTACTTGTTAAAATGGCCACTACATAAGCTCACAATGTGTCAATGTAGGCTGGCTAGTTGAACTTATTCAAAATTGTTTTGCTAAATGGTAAAAAAAAATAGCAAAGAATTAAAGCTTAACGGTGACGGAAATGGAGCCCTTAATGTTATGAAACTCTGCATCTGGATGATCCGATGCGCACAGCCCAAAGTACAACAGATTGGCACCCACTCCTAATGTTGGTCACCAACCCTGGCACATTTTGCTGTGGGATGGTATCCCATTCCTTAACCAGAATTTGTTGCAAGTCAGCCTTAGTGGTCCTGTTGGTCACTTTAGCACGCACAGCACGCCCAAGCTGATACCACAAGTGTTGCATTGGGTTGCGGTCTGGAGGACTCACGGCAGGCCACAATGCCACATTACAACCTCTCCACTCCCAAATTCTGGAGGTACTTGGTGATGATCGATCCTGGCTCTGCCAGAGGATAGCCTTAGGTCCCAGATTTTGGAGATATGTATACTTATCTCGATATCTCACTGCATTGAGATTGCCTTCAATGATGACAAGTTTTGTCTTGCCTGTGAGAGAGCCCCATAACATACCAAGATGTTGTGACTGTGTATGGATCTTTCAGACCGTACTGAATACACTTGAGTACAAAATTAATGTGAGGCAGTCTTGTTTTGAAAGCGAGTTTGGCTATAAAAAAATCGTCTATTTACTATGTCCCACGATAGTCATTTAATGCACACATACTAGTGTTTATGGAAAACAGACCCTTTCCAAGCATGCTATTTTGTCAAAAAAAAAACGATTCTGAGATATTTAGGTTCAAAGATGTGGCGAATCCCATTAGCAAGTGCCATATAATACAGCTGTTTTTTTTTTTTTTTTTTTTACTTTTTTCTTCTTTTTTTTACCGGAAATGAAACACAGAGGGAAAAAAAACTAGACAGGGGCCCAGAGTGTACAAAATAATAATTTTGTCTTTTCCTTATTACTGTGGAAGAGTGCAATCATCCATCCGATCATAATATCATTTACTTGCGATTTTGGCATATTTCTTGCGAGACGCTACCCACACATTTAGCTGTGTTGGTCATTCCAAGAACGCCCGATCCGTACAAGCTCTACCTGGAGTAGAAGTAAAAGTATTGGAAATTAGAAATACTGTGAAGAACTTCAAAACTGCACAGTACTCAAATACTTTTCACGACTGGACTGAATGAAGCTGCTCCCCAAATAAATTAATTTCGGCTTTCTCAACTCATTTAGTGACCTTTTGAGTATTATTGGATGAGATTCGGCTCTGAACCCACTAGTCTGGCGTAGAGTGTCCACCCTGAAGGTGGTTTTAATTGTGTTGACCTTTGACCCTGTGTGTCTTGGACCTTAACGTGACCTTCTCAGAATGCAGTCGGAGGCGGACCGGAGACAGAACCTGGTGGATGACCTGGTCACCAGGGAGAAGCAGCTTATCGCCAGCTTCAGGGGAGACGTCACAGAGTCTGAGCCTGCCAGGTAGCCCATCTCTGTGTACAATTTACAATTTAGTAAAATGCATAGGAACACATCAAATACAGTATATGAAGCATAGAGAAGATAAGAACATAACCAGTAAAGAATCTATATAGGATAATTAAATACACATGCTTTCAAGTTCTATGTTTACATGGAATGTTATAAGTTTACATACTGTGCACTGGTATCTAAATCTAAGTTGAAACTTTGCTAGGGCAAACCCTACTGTATGTAAGTGCTATGGGCGAAGATGGAGGCTCACTACATGATTCTACAAAATGTCTTCTAAATCAGTGGTTTTCAACCATCTTGATAGCAGGGCACACTATTTATTCTGCATTTAAGTCACAGACCTCCATTATTTGGATAATGGAGAACCAAAACTAAAAGGCAAAAGTTGTTTTGTCCACAATTCCATGTGTATTTAGGAGAGACACACACACATACATACCTATATACATTTTGTTGAGAGTGGATGTATCCATCCTAAATCAAGTGTTAGGGCTGTCGGCAAAGTTGAAATAAGCATTATAATGGTGATGCTCACTGGTGGCCCCGAGACCCCTCCTTTCATATGTGATCTCTTCTGAAGACTCTTTTTTTTATGATATCTGGCGCCAGTTGTCCAATTAAAATAATGAGACTTCACTCTCTCACCTCCATCCTGGACTGGCGGGGTCGTACACTTGTTGGTATCCTTTGAGGATAAGTCACCGGTCACTAACTTTGTGCAAAGCCTGTGGACATCCGGTGTGACCCATGCACCTTGACCTCCCCCTCCGCCTTCCATTGGACGGAAGCCTGTCTCTCTGCTATTCTGTTGTAAGGCATTTGCCGTCCTTGCTAATTCGTTAAGATCTTTTCTCGCCTCGCACTGATGATCACACATTGGGCACCTTTTGAACACACAGGCACACACACACACACACACACACACACACACACACACACACACACACACACCAAGGTTGATTAAATAGGTCGATAAGTCTAAGTTTACAGTCGAGCACTCTCCAGTGCGCTTTGGTCGTGCCACATGTGCCGGTCTAACCGAAGCGATGGATGCCACCGCGCATATCCTCCTCATCGGAAGATTCTTTATCGTCATGACAGCGCGATATAAAACCATAGGAAACTGGTAGTCATTACCTAGTGCAGGGCCTGACCTTATCTGCCTAAGTGATATGTCTTTGGACAGGATGAGGAAATGGTGTTACAAATTTGTGTGAACGTCCCTCAGATTTCTATCTCTGCTTTATCTGAAGAAAATCATTCTGATGATGATGACAATGCCACTCAGTTTTAGGCTCAGGTGTCAATGCAGAGTGACAATTAATCACTGATTCATCTTTGATCATGTGGAGTATTTCTGTTATCTTTTACAGTTGGGTGTTAGTTATTAGCTGTTAGCATTATAGGATAAATATGTTCGTACCAACATATCAAATGTCCTAAGAAATCCCGGGGGAAGAGCATAAGTTAGCTAATGTTACCATTTAATAAACTACTGTATATAAGGCATAATTATCAGTTTCTTCATTTGACGTGTCTAATTAGGGAGTTTTCATGATTCCAAATCCATTTGTCTTGCACGAAAAACGTCCATAGCTGTCATCACAAATGTGCTCCTTTGCATATTGGTGTCACATGCCAAAAAGAAAAGATCACCTTGGTGATACATATTCATTCATAAAAAAAATCACAAACAAGGACATACTTTTAGGAACATGATATAACAGAACAAACAGGAAAACAAAAATAATGTTGCATAATATTGAACATGCCGCCATCTAATTCACTTCACATGACTTGATCCTCAAACTCAACCACGAGTATTCACATTTCTATTCTTTTTCTTTTTTCAGAGGGTCTATGTAGAGTTACTAGTTCCCAACCGGTGATTGGTGTATCTTGACAAAAACAATCTTCCCTGGAAAAATAATTTGACACATAATCGCCTGACGCTTAATCACAATTATTTGGGATAATTCCAAACGATGCAGCAATGGTTCAGAGGTAGAATGGCCGGTAGAATTGCCGGATGGGAACAGAGATTCTTAGTTGGATCCCAGGCTCCCCCAGAGTTAGATGAAGTGTCCTTGAGCAAGACCCTGAACCCATAATTACTCCTGGCCATGCATGGTTTCTGGTATGTGAGAGGGTGAAAGTGATGCTCATTCTCAGTAAATGCTTTTGATAAAAGCGATATATAAATGCCCTATGTACCATTTATTTTGTCATAATCATGTCCATGTTTAAAAATGTAAAATAACTGATCGACAAGCTTACAACGCATCACTTCATGACAGATTGTAATCTGGGAGATTTTTAGGTAGGTTTAACCTTGAATAAATTGCAACTTGCCTTTTTATAGTGGATGGTAAAAGGGAAACTATTATAGCTAACTAGTATTATTATCAATGCATAATGTTTCCATCACCAGAAGAATCACAATTAAAATTGTCAATTGCAATTTGTCAACTTAAGTGTGTAATTGGGACAACCCTGGACACATTGCCTAGTTTTGTAGACCGCACTGTGCTCTGCCACTGTTCTTCCCTCCTCCACAACTTTGTTTATAGTTGTTTATAGTTGATTTCCCCAGTGATAATTAGTTAACCTCTCCTGTCCAAATACGTCGGTCAGGGGCCCTTGGTGTTCAGGTGCAGATGGTGGCGATCTAGTATTTTGTCGGCATCCCACGGATGTGGCTGACTGATTCTGGTGCTCCCCTACCGACTGGTTAATTGGATCAGCTTTAATCTTCACACAGTGGGTGCCGGCATGAAGGAAGTGGAGCGCTGCCATGCAGTCAGATAGTTACCAAACATGTCAAAGCGATTAGGGCTGAACCATTTAATTCACCTGCTTCTCTTACGGCGGTAGTCTTGTCTGTTGTCGCGTAGGCAGGGAGACAATAGCACTGTACACTTCACTGACCATTTGTGAAGGGATTGAGAGAGTAGAGCTGTTGGAGATGAATTAATATTGGTGCAGGAATTGGATATAAACTGCCAACAAAAAGTTCAGAAAGTTGACTGGTATTTTTTTCCTCACCTTTAATAATAGTGTAAAATATATATTATATAGAGTGAAAATGGCCAATGTGTTGTTTTCCTCCATATTACTGTGGAAGAGCACAGTCAAATCCATCAAGCAACTCAAAACAAGGGTGAATACCAACAGAACAATATTGCAGCAAAGGAGTTTTGAGGAATATTGATAATATTTAAGTGGAGGAATAATCAATCACACCTTTTGTGTGCAGTTTATTTTAGCCAAATTTCATAGCTATAAAATGAGCTGATCGTTAATTAGGTGTTTTGTTTATATTCTTTTGGGAAATTGAGTTATGTCTTTTAATATAACAGTCAAATGTCTCCATGTGTTGGAGCCTGTGGGAGACTTTAGTGGGCTAAGAAAGCCCAGAGCATCAAACCAGTGCTGTCTCAGTCTTAATCATCTCCTGAGCGATGCATGGGCCTATATGTGGTTGCCGGGTCACTCCTCCTGGGCTTGACCAGAAGACAACTGACTCGCTCTTGACAGACACGGTTTAATCCTTCCTCACACAGAGACCTCGAGCCCCTCACCGCAAGCCAGCCCCGAGGTCTGAGACACAGCTTTAAGTTATTACCAGAAGAATAGCTCTGAAACCACACAGCCAGTGTTAAGCACAACACAACATGCAGTATTCCGGTCCTTCGCTTTGTCGGCAGCAAAGTGAAACCCTTTGCAAGTGAACCTACGGGCCTCTGCAAGATTAACATCATGCGCCGGTTTATACATGAGGGGGGAACTAAACCTGCCAAAGAAGCATACTCTCATTCATTACTAGATCTTGGAAGTAAAGACGAACAAGCAAATAAATAATCTTGTAATCTGGAGATTTTTTTTTGAATGTTGTTGTCGTAAATGTCCAAAAGCTTACAGCATAGGATGGTGAACATGAGCAGTGCAGATGTACACACACACACACACACACACACACACACACACACACACACACACACACACACACACACACACACACACACACACACACACACACACACACACACACACAGACACACACACACAGACACACACACACACACACACACACACACACACACACACACACACACACACGTTTTGCACGGGTATTCCAAGCTGATTGTTTACTATTAAGACCAGAGGCCCATTTTTCATTTGCCTTCTAGATCGATAGTTATCGGTTTATCGCACCCTTTTTGTGCCAAATAAATCCTTAATTGATTTCCCCAGTTGGTCGGGTACAGGCTTTAGTATCCACCTACAGTACTATTGGTCACAACCTCCAACAAAATTTGATGTTATGATGTATTGCCATGTTTTGTTTTTGTTTACTGTAAGTCCGCTAAATGCCTTAATTGTAAACTTAGCTCAAACCCTAACCTAGTCCTGACCGCAAGCATGGGAGCAGTGCATGTTCAACCACATGTATGACCGTTGTTGGATCTTTGCTGTGCCGTATTTGCAATGTGCATCCCCTTTGATGCCATTACTGCTTGTTGTCAGGAGGACGTTTGCTCTCATCTGATACTTGTTTGAGAATGTATACCGGCAACGGTTTCCAGAACAAAATCATCTTCTGCGTTTAATGATTTTCCAAACTCTTGATTATCGGTGATGAGCTCCTCCAGTGTGAGCTTTTGGAGCAAACCACACACAGACACTGATCACAACTCTCCCACAGGTCAACGCTGATGGCAGGAGCGAGTGGAAGCGGGACATCCAATCCCTGGCTGATTAACGAGCCAGAAGAGACCAGAGGGCTGAGCTTCGGCCAAATCAAACAGCAACAACAACAGATCATTGAAGGTCAGTACCCGGGACGGGACCACGTAGCGTAACATATTATTTCCTGTTAAATGGCCAGGCTGTGATTACAAGGCTTGATGATGGTGACTCTATCTATCGCATTTTAGCTTTCCGCAAAACGCCCATCCAGCATTTGGGTTCCAGACTTCAGAAGATGCAGGATAATTATGGCTGTCATGATTTCACAGTTAACATTATGTATAGATATTATATTTCTGTTTTTAGACTTCATAATCAAAAAGTGTGCAGATGTGCACAAAAATAAATATACCAAGAAATTACTGGAATAAAAAAATGCATTGCGTGCCATGTTCTAAGCTTTCTGATCAGCTATTTCTGCCTTTTTATGTTTTAACTTTTAACATTTGACATGCCTCATGATAATTATCAGCCTCAGTTTCAATTTGTAATGAAAATGATGTTTACTTTTGACTTACAACCACTTTGTTGGTCAGGCTTTTACGCATACCATTAAGACATTTTACTGGTATGGCACATGTATGATATGCTTCTCATGGAGTGTGGCACACAGACAGAATACACATAGACATTTCTGCCTGGTTTACATACGTAATATTGCTCAATGTTTGCAACATGGACCAGCAGTGTCCTGCAATCCTGTCATGTGTCATCCCTCCTCTCTGCTATTACTCTCCTATGGTTACCAGTTTTAAACCCCTGCATTACAGTATGCTGCATTCACATGGGATCAGGCAGGTGGTAGATGGCAAACAGCACCACCTGGTGGACGCCACAGATTAGTCATATTTCAAAATTGAACAGCATTGCCGCAAGTCGTTACAGTTGTGGCTGCCATGCCACCCTGTTCTATTTACCGTCTTTTCATATTTACCATCAACTAAAATGACTTCCGGTTTGACATCTGCCACTGCCAGATCCCAATGTGAATGCAGCATTAGATTTAGCCACACCACAAATATATTGCATGCATCCAGTATACAGTATAATAACATGACTATCTTTGGCAAACTTTAAAAACTAGATCGGCAATCGGTAGAGTGCAAACTTGCACGTTGCGTACAAGTATGCAATGCCCTACTGGTGCGTGAGCGGAGCGAGCCAACACTCACATTACCTATAAAGGTCTCTTATTGACGTCATCACCTAAACTAGCCAATTGGAGTAGCCCGAGGGACGACCAACCACGCACCAAACGCTTAACGCAAGTAAAGAAAGCGCAGTGCAGAAAGCGCATGACTTATGAGGATGTCATATTGACATTAATGATCCACACACCCTAGCACAGGCACGGTGTTTGAGATTGTAATTCACGTCTAGCAGATCTAAGCCTTCCCTTAGCTTTCTCCATTTCCTGAACGACTCCCGCATGGCCTGAACACCCAGGCTCTCCAGTTCACCTGACTCCACATGACACTCACGTCGCAATGTCTCCATTACGGCTCTGGCTATTGTCAGTCTGCTGTGGGAGAGCCCTGTTAAGACAGTGAAAGCGAACCACATGGAGGCTTCAGGCCTCCACTGGGAGTTCTGCTGGAGCTGGGTAATGGCGAGTGCATGAACCTGTGGTCATGCCAGATTCCTGCGGTAGAATGTGTGTTAAGCACGGAGACCCTACAGATTTCTCTTCTCTTCTCTTCTCTTCTCTTCTCTTCTCTTCTCTTCTCTTCTCTTCTCTTCTCTTCTCTTCTCTTCTCTTCTCTTCTCTTCTCTTCTCTTCTCTTCTCTCTTCTCTTCTCTTCTCTTCTCTTCTCTTCTCTTCTGTGTGTGTGAATTTGTGATGCACAATCTATGCAAAGCGTCCTGGATAAAGGCGCTATATACTGTATCTGTTCTCCATTTCCCTTTTCTCCCACTATCATCTGTTTTGGTTGTTAAAATATTTCTCACTGTTCAGCTGCGTTCCTCTGGACGTTGGCCGAGTGCCGTTGTAATAACAGGAGCAAGGCTGAGTGGGGTAAAGTACCGAATGACTCACATGTGGCACAGTATACACACATTGCACTGGACCCCAATAGCCTGTCATTCCTGTTGCCCAAATGGTTGCCCCGTGAAATCACAAGTGCAGTAAATTGCTCCCTGAGCCTCCCCCTCTGTACAATTGTGTCATTAAAACGGAATTGCCGCGTTGCTTTATTGTTTTTCCTACCTCACTGCAAGGATTTGAAATGCATTCTTGGGCACCAGCAGTATGTTGATCACCGTTCGCTATTTCTTATTTGCTGTTTCTACTCGACTTAATCTTCTCTGACTTTAACCCGCTCTCTGACTCTCTCCTCCTCACCACTTCACCCTCTATTCCGAATGGTAGCAATTTATCCTCTATGTGTTATTTTTCCAGTCCAGGACGCTGGTTTGGACGCCCTCGCAGCGGTCATCAGCCGGCAGAAGATGATGGGCCAGGAGATTGGCAACGAGCTGGATGAGCAGAATGGTAAAGTTGTGCGTCTACTGTCTATGGGGGTGCAATGGAGGATTAGTTCACTAAATTCCAGACACTGTGTGAAATCAATCAGACATACAGTACTGGTAATGGAACGATTCAGTCACCTTCAGGCATTCCCCCTGTCTGTGTGTGTGTGTGCGTGTGTGCATGCACGCACACACACAACCACAAGCGACCATGTTCATGGTAGATGACCTCATTGTGAGGTTGCATCCGTGTCTGGCTATCCATCCATAGTTCCTCGGCTGAACTGCGAATTACTTGGGATCCATGTCCTACTTCTTGCCGAGGAGGAAAATGAGCTCTCTGTAACGCTGCATAGCGGATTATTATAGCCCTCACTTATTCTGGAATCAGATCTGCTCTGAGCTAATGGTGCTTTTGGAGATGTATATGACCAAGAATATTAGCCTATAAATAAGTCTGTGGCGCGGGCACAAGGCAGAGAAGGCTGTGGTGTCACACAGAAGCTACCAGACTGCGTTTCTCCTCCTCAGACAGGTGGCACCCGACAACCCCAGGCCTTTCGGGATGATCATCTGACAGACCAGGAACAATTAGATCCTTTAATGCATGGCTATATCAGAAAGCTTTAGCAGTCGGTGAGGAGGTGAGGGCCTAAGTGTGTTACTGCGGTGATGCAGTAGAAATATAATCACTGGGCTGTGTTTGCTGTGGACATGAAGCACTCGATGTGTTTGTTGCCCTTCTGGGAGTTTCAAGTGTTTCGGGTTCCTCCTGTGGGAGAGCCAGAGAGAAGAGTATTATCGATATGCTCACATGCTCCGGTTCCAGCAGCGGCGTGCTTCCAGCCGCTGAATCTTGTTCTAAGTGCACTCGTGTACAAATTGCAGCAAATTGAGTCAATTGACCAAGACGTTTCCCCGGTGACCTCCTTCCTGACTATAATCGATGAAGTGCTGTACTTTGAAAAAGTCTTTCCATAGGTTTACTCACATGTACTGCTATATAGCCCATGCTTGGAGGAGAAATGAAATGAATATGTTTTTGATACTTTTGGAGCATATCCGTGGTCAACCTATGGGCATATCTAATAATAGATGTCAAAAGTGTGTGTGTGCGTGTGTGCGTGTGTGCGTGCGTGCGTGCGTGCGCACCTCTCTGTCATGTACCTTTTGCTATGTTAAAGCAAAGGCCGTCTTCACAATTTCCCCCCAAAATAGCAGGTGGCGCGCTATGAGGCGTTTCTAACTTTTCAATAAAAGTTAAATCACCACACACACAGTAGCCCAGACGATTCGGCTAACCATCTGGGACATATGTGTATTTTTTAAAATCTGTTAAGCCCATAAAAATCTAATTGGAATTACTTTCTTTGATTGGAAATCGTGTTGCATGATGATGTAACAAGCCCTGAATAAAAATGAATCTTGATTTCATTCACCTGTTTGAGTCGCATTGCTGCACCTTCATCCAAACACATCTGATTTTGATTTTGATGACACAACTACAACTATGTCTCTAATGTCATTCAAGATGACGTCCAGACAGTGTATTACTCATTTTAAATGTAATCTGCACACTAGAAGATGTGTCTGACAGTCTAGGTTAGAAATAAGCCACATACTCTAGTAGCACACATGCTGTGTTGGCAGTCTGTCTCTCATTTGTGAACAAACAGACTCCACGCGTTGCAGATGTAGCGGAGCTACAGAACAGCCCATTAGCTTGAAGGGATTCAACAATCTGATTGGTTTAGAAACACACAGGCTTCTGTTTCGGACTGATGAAACGTCAGAAATACCCCCCCCCCCCTCAAGTTTTTGTAATATACTTCTACATCTATATTCAGTAGATTTTCTGTGGTCTGGGGTTTTCTGTCTCAAACAAGCCCTCTGATCTTTCTGCTGAATGTGATTTCACATTCTGCAAATCCCAAATACTGTATGTCAGTTGGAACAGAATACAATAATATTTAAAAAACAAATGAAAACAGTAAATGGAAAAAACATATCCCCTCGCATAGTAGGACGACACTATCAGTCAGCCAAAAAAAACAACAACACACAAACATCATAGGCTGCACAGGCCAAAGGCCAGCATACATACACTATGTTAGTCAGCAGCAGGTGGCCTGTCTGGGAGCCACTTGGTTATTTTTCTTCTTGCTGTGCGTTGCCTGTTTGAGGTGCACCTCTAAACCACAATCCTACTGCCAGGGTAATTAGTGGGCTTTTGGTCTAAGTGCTGCTTTCTTTCTGTTCTCATCCAGCCATAGAGAAACAACGTGATGACATGATTAGTGTTTCCCTTGAAACGCCCCGACTCTGTCCAGGACAGGGAAGTACGGTGAAGTACAGGGAGGACACAGGTGTCACTCAATGCCAGCAGTTTCTGTTGTTGGGCATCATGCAGTCACCTGTCTTGTTCTGTGATTAGGCCAGATTGGATAAATGTATTAGTTTTGATTCACATTAATTTAATGCTTTTGTGTACCGTGACTGCTCCACCTGGAGCAGTCTCAGACACTATTCTCTGCTGTTGCCCCTAAGTACTTGAAGCAAGTGTAGTGTATTTTTACTCCACTACAATTATTTGAAAACTATTTGTAGATTACAAACATACATTAACCACTTCAGCTATGTACCCTTTGAAAATAGCTGATATTCAAGCTCACAAGCTGTTTTTGTATTTTTAAAAACATGAAATGGGACAAAAAATAGCACTTAAACTACAATACAGTATTTCTGTGTTGATAATTATGCATATTTTGCATATTATGCAGTAAAACATGGGAAGACGTGAGTACTTTTTTCCACCATTGCTATGTTGAATGCAATTGTAATATCCTGCTGTCTTCTCTGGACAGACGTTGCCAAATGGATCCAGAGCTTGTATAATCAAAGAAATGACCAGAGAATGGGAGAGGAGAGAAAAGAGCTTCCGTTCTGCTCGGAAGGATTGCAAGACGTTTGGCTGATTTTGGCCAATGCTGTGGTCAGAGAGAGACAGAACGACAGAGAGATTGTTTTAGCCTGCTCTCCTCTTACCTTATTGAACTAGAAACGGATCACTGCTGTAATGCTTGCAATGGTGTGTTTTTCTTGTCTTTTTTTTTCAGTACTTGGCGTCAGTGTTTCCAATAATATGAACCTGAAGGGGTGGGCGCTGAAACTGAGAATCACACCGATTTCCGCTGTGAGCAAAAGGGCGCAAGAAAGTAAATGTGAGGTGGCGTGTGGGTGGGGGTGGAAATAAGCTTCGATCAAAAGTACCTCACGCCATTCCTGCGTCTACTCCCAGAAGTGCACTTTATTTTATGTGTTTTGAAGGGAACTATCTTTTCCTGTAAAGCGCCTCAAATCCTTTATCCCTATCCCCCGTGTGTCTGTGTGTGTGCGTGTGTGTGTGTTGACTGTGTCCTAATTGGCTCCATCTGTTGAAACCGAAGCCGCGAGGTCTTCACACTTGCATGCGGTTCCACCTGTGGCACTTGGTACGGAGCAGAGACGATATCACAATACGTCGTATATAAAACGTATCATTTTATTGCCGGACGGACTTGTGTTGCGTGAGTTCCACACGCTGTAAAGTGGTCACCCCCAGGGGGCTCTGTAGAGAGGTGATGCAGAGAGTGGAAGTAGGTAGGTGGGGGGGGGGTTCCCTCACTTTCCTTCACTGCCCCTGCCTCTGTGCCTCTGCCGGATCTTTCTGCAAATTTACAGCCAGGCTTCAAGTTCACAGGGCCCACTGACACCCGGCTGTGATTCACAAGGTGTCCAGGCCTCTGGCCTGCACAACTGCTCATGTCCCTCCCTCGACCTCCCCACCATTCCACCTCTTTCCTTCCTCTCTCTCTCTCTCTCTCCTGCTTCCCTGCACTGTTTGAGTTATGGGAGAGACCTGGGATCCCTAAAGTGGTTTGTTGAGGTGGAAAAAAATGGGGATATATCACACACAGAGATTCTGAAACTCCTTGCAGACTAATAATAATTGCCCCACTGATTGTGGAGGGTTCCCCTGTCCCAAGTCTGCTATAGGTGTCACAGGAAAATGTTCTTACTGTGTTACTTTGTGGGGTCACTGCATTTGGTGCCATGTGCAGTGACTGTAGCATTAGCATTAACTTACTATGCCATGGTATGTAATTGACGTTTTAGTAACATTTGGGGTGTTACCCATTGTAATAAATGGCCTTTGAATCAGAGTCAAGTTTATTTAGAGCACCTTATGATGGAAACATTTGCCAGTTACTTGTGCATACCTGAATAATAGGAACAGTTTAGGTTATTGATCTAGAGTTATAAATGCAGTAAAATAAATGCATTGGGTAGGTGTAAATGGCAAACTATTGGTAAAGTACAGTTCATCTTCAGAGGAGACACCAATGCTCTATGAATATTTTCTGCATACCCTGGACTTTGTGGAAAAATAATCACTGGAATTGTTTTTCCTACGATCATACTTAAATTTCTGGGTTATTGCTTGCGACAGCTTTGTAGGTGCCGCATTTCTTCCTTGTATTAAATGACAAAATTGACAATGTAAAAAAGTAACAGGATAGTTTAATGCTTTCTGGAGAGCCAGGAAAAATGGATTTCAGAGAAAGTTGTGACTTCTTGTTGATCCTGACAACTTCCCATTGTAATCAGAACTGCAGACTCACTCCCATCTGAAAAACAAAACAGCTGTTCAGACACTTTAGCCCGCTGCACTTGAACTAGCCTTGGTGACCTTGTAAGTCAGGGGTTTTCAACCGTGTGGTCAGTGGTCCCTGAGAAGATTCCAGGTGGTCCCCAGGCTAAGTGATGGAAAGTTGGTTAACCAGATGTAACTCTTTGAGAGCATAAACATGAAACCAAATGGACCCGCAAGGGTCCAATGTTTACACATTAGCCCAAGTCTACACAGCTAAAGAATGTAGAAGATTAATGGTATGTATGTTTCAGTATTTGTTTTCCCCTGAAATCCAGCCTGGACAAAAACAAAAGAAATCTTTAGTTTTGGGTTCTGTGGGCCTGAAATGTCATCAAATGTTGGTCTGTGGCTCAAATTCTGAAAAAATAGTAAGCCCTGGTAACAAAAAGGTTGAAAACCACTGTTGTAGGTGAATGCATACCTAGTGTATGTAGACCTTGCATTCTATAGTGAAATATACTGTAGTTTCATTGTACATGACATTTTCTACTGTTAGGCAAATGATAGGTTCTTTAATTACGTATGATGCTTGACGGCTACTTTCATGTATTTGATGTATTTGCATGCACTGTTCTTCCTTAGTGCAGGTCGTTATGCCCCGAAAACCTTAGGAGTGTCTTTCTGCGTTTTGGGGCTCGGTTTCCCCTCTGATAAGTGTACTGTAGTAGTGTGTTTCTATAAATAGATTAAGCCCTTTGTAGTTTAGCCGCTCAGGCCAAGTTCATGAACCTTAGCGCCAGAGGAGGTTGTAGTCAGACTCATTTCCTTTTCGGGTAACAATTCCCTCCAGGGTCACCCCATGAGGACAACCCCTCATAGAAACGTTACAGGTGGACCCAAAGCCCCTGGCAGGGGTCTTCTCTGTCAAAATGTTGACCCAAGTGGATTGTAATGACCAAATAATCGACCTGGCTGACAACTACGGGTCTCAGTTGCGTTTTTCTGTTTCAATCCTCTAGTCTAGTCTAGTATTAATCAATTGTAAGAAGTAGATTTTTTTCCACTTCATCTTTCCAGTCCCCATACAGAGAAAAAGTCAATCGCAGTTGTCCGGCTGTGAGGATTATTTATGAGGTGTGCTATCGTCGGGGTTGTTCATATTTCTGCCATGATGTAGCCAAACATCAGTCTTATTTTCATTTCCAAACTCAATGTAGCAGAAAATGGCCCAGCACGTACTAACTAAAAGGGCTTACGTCAACAAAAGTGGAGTTTCTTTTTCAACTTAGATCAACATTGTTTGACTTTATTAGTGTTGATATTTCTCAGATTGTGGCCTGGAACAATGACATCAGCCCGTGTCAGTGGCTTGTGGTTATAAGTGACAGACGGGGGCAAGCATGGCTTGTTAAAATGGAGTCATTTTATGGGGACAAGGATTTGAACTTTAATTGCCTTCAGTTGCATACATTCTGTGCTGCGTTTTCATGTGTATTCATTGGTATGTCTAGCTAAGATTAAAGGTCATGCAGTACAGTACGTATAATTCTGAGGTGGATGCCATGCGTGCAAGCTCTCTCTCTCTCTCTCTCTCTCTCTCTCTCTCTCTCTCTCTCTCTCTCTCTCTCTCTCTCTCTCTCTCTCTCTCTCTCACGAAAGACACCACCGATGATGTGTTGAACATTGCACAGTTCTCTTGGCAGACTCGGCCCTGTTCCGAGTTGCGACCAGGTAGGCACAGAATACTAGATCATGTTCTGGTGAGAACGTTTCCTCTCGACTGCCACTCAAAGTGGCTACTGACCAATCGCAACGCTTCCTTGCACAAGTGCACTGGCCAATCACAGTGTGTCCTTACTTACAGTAAACACAAAGGCGATTCCACACTGCCATGTGGATCACATGACCGCAGGAAAAATATATAATATACGCTGAGCTACAGGGCTGGGAAGATGGTTACACAAAGCATTCCAATGACACGAGTCATTAAAACATGCATTCAGCCTGACGGCTGTGCTTCGGGACAGTATTGATCTTATCACACCAAATTGTTTTTGGCAGTAGCTAAAGACCCAAGCGCACCTTTTGAGACCATGCGTGGGTAGATCGTGGCGGCGCATAATAATATTCTATGATTTTTCAACGGTTTGTGAAAGGCTCTGCATTCCTGGCAGTTGTTGGACAGACAAGGTTTTGTTATTGGCAGGGAATGATTTAACAGCCTTTCTACAACGTCAATATGGTGCGAGTTACGTAGAGCGACACTCGAGACAGATTCAGTTTAGACATTACAAAATTAATTTAAAAAAACAAACTTGTGTGAAGTGAGGGGCATTATATACTGTTTTTCCATCCTCCCATTAGAAATCGATAGAATCATAGAATGCACAGGAGGACATGAGTTTGAGACGGAACCTGCTAGTGCAGTGGTTCTCAACCGGTGGTCTAGGGACCACCAGTGTTCTTTGAGAGGGTTCCAGGTGGTCCCCAGGCTAAATGATGGAGGAGTTGGTTAGCCAGATGTAACTCTTTGAGAGTGTAAACATGAAACCAAATGGACCCGCAAGGGTCCATTTGTTCCGTCTGTCTTGTTCCATTTGTTCCGTCCGTCTTGGTTTCATGTTTACGCTCTCAAGAGTTACAAATTCATCATGTGAATTAGCCCCAAGTCTACACAACTTGAGAATGTACAAGATTAATGGTCATTTTTGGTCTGTATGTTTGCCTGTTTTGTTTCCAAAATCCAGCCTGGAATTGTGGACAAAAACAAAAGAAATCTTTCGTTTTGGGTGCTGTGGGGTGAAAATGTCATCAAATGGTGATCCGTGGCTCAAATGCTGAATAAATACAGTATCAAAAAGGTTGAAAACCCCTGTGCTAGTGGCAGGCCAGGCATGTACTAGTAGTTGTAGATGGATGGATGGATGGATGGATGGATGGATGGATGGGAGGGAGGGAGGGAGAGGCAGGCCTGCTGCATGGCTGTCTGGGGGACATCTGGATGTGATCCTGCACTGTGCTAAAAGAAGCCGACAAGCTGCAGATGATCATCTGGCCATAGGGCCAGGCGGCTGTCCTGGGTGACTGTCTCCATTAGACACCCACTGTTTGTGGTATGTGCGTGGGGGGGTGGGGGGGGGGTCAGACAGACGGAACGAAAGAACTGAAGTAAGATTACGCACACAGAGAGCCTAAATTCCTCCAACCTCCACCCTAAAGCCTAATTTATAAGTGCATATATAGATCAGGGGTTTTCAACAGGTTGTCCGGGCGTAACATGAACCCAAATGGGTCCATTTGGTTTCATGTTTACACTCTCAAGAGTTAAAATATTCATCATGTGAATTAACCCACTTAATTAAGAAGTCTACACCATGGGTATTCAACCGGTGGTCTGCAGACCCAGGGTGGTCCGCAGAGGTATTGCAACATCTTCAGCCAACATCTTCAGTTTTACAGTAAAAGTCAGTAATCAAATCACAATACAACCAGTGAGATTTCGCCTACAACAGTTTGAACTAAAGCCATGTAGGCCTCAATTCTTAACTAATTCTTGATTTGAGGCATGTAGAACAGTAGTGCTACTTTGGGACTATGCCGCAAGATGTGTGACAGTCCTGGTCAGTTCACCCGACACAACAGTGGTGGTCCCCAGGTTGTTCTTAGTCAGATTAGAGATCCCTGTGTCAAATAAGGTTGAAACCCCCTGATATAGATAATGGTATCATTATGCACTTGTTTACTAGCAGCAGTCATATGGAAGAGCATTCAGGTTTAGTTTTGTTGATGAAATTGACTAGACATTAGCCGTGCCAGAACCTACTCAACACCACTTCCTTATCTTTCCTTCAAAATCAGACCCCAGAAGGGTTTAAACAAATCACCAGGCATCTCATACTGTATGTTGGCAGCCTTGCTGCTGCTGCTGCTGCTATCATTTGTCCCATTTTATTGCTGTCAAACATGTCACCAGCAAACACTGCACAGTTAATTGTTTGTTGGAAAATGGTGTTGAAGCCAATAGCCATATGTTGTGCTGGATTGGCAGTGATGATTGAGTTCACAAACAGAGAAGATTGTGGACACTTCTCAATACACTGAGTGGAAAGAAAGATCATCCACACACTTGTTTTTAGACTGCTCTATAGACTCCATAGAAGCTGCAACGCTTCAACCGTCAGACAGACATATCTACTGTAAGTAAGTGTCTGGAGCTGTAGAAAGTGTACGGGTGTTTCTTTCTCCAAAATGTGGGCGAAACATCATAAATAGTCAAACAAAAATGTTTGGCATCTCTGTTGACATTAAACAAGAACATGATTTATCTATCCACAGTGCACTGTAGCAGCTAGACCATTTGTGTTGCTCGGCCGATAAAGCCAGATATTTTTTATCGAGAAGTAAAGTCTGATTTATATTTACTGTATCTACAAGCTTGCGATGCGAGGTAAACTGTAACACGGCTTCCAGTCTCTCCACATACTTGGAAGTTGGAGCGCTTTCATCATAGGGAAAACCTAAACTATTTAAGAAGACCCAAGTGCATTGAAGAATATTATCATTAGAATCACATAGACCACATTCCTGTGACATGTTTTCAAAACGCCATGCTTTGAATCTGTCATCCTGTGTAATATTTAGGAAGCAAATTACCAGGTTTTACATAAACATACCACCACCGTCAATGTGCCAAAATCTGACACTGCCTGCTTTGGGGCTGATGACAACCATGGCGCCGAAGCAACATGTGTGGTTTGATAAGAAGACAATCATAATAATTCCTTTTTTCCACATATTTGTCTGGACAATACCCTTCAAAGTCGTAATTCCCATTTAACCTAATTCATCTCAAAGACATCCCGTGCGTCCAACCAGGGAAACTCCACCCTGTCAGGTGAAAAGAAGGCAGCTTGGACTCCTCATGCATCTAAGGAAGCATGAGGCCAGTCTGCTGTCTCCCCAGGTTGGTGGAGGGTGTGTAGAGCCCAGGACCACATTAAATAATTGGCACAAGGGTGGAAAAAATGGGTTACAAAATCGTGGGATAAAATATGAAAAAATAATAATAATAATAAATAAATAAAATGAGACGACTAACTGTAAAGCTTATGATGAAGTTGATGATTGACTGTGATTTACAATTTAATTATGTTTTTGGCACTGTAAATTGGAACATTATGTATAGAAATTATAATTCCGTTTTGCCTTTTTAGCTTTCGTAATACAAAAAAGTGCACAGAGGAGATATGACAAATCCGAATACCAAGACTGGCATTCATTATACATTTTATACTTATTTTTTTATACAATGGGTTACAAAGCTTTTTTTACTTTTTTAAATGCAGCATGGCCATGGACACAATTATGACAAAAATAATTGCGATTAGGCAATTATGTAATGTCTGTGACAACAACCACTACTGGAACCCCCTTAAGGCCACAGTGGGGGGTCCCTGCTGGACCCCCCTGTTGAGAAGCAGGGCGGTATAAAGAGTGGGACCTCAGTGAAGTTAGGGTGTTATGAAGTCATCATGTGCTGCTGAAGCTCGCTCTCTTTACGCCGTGTCCACAGTTTGCGTTGCGATACATCAAATCGCTCTTCCTGGCATCTGGGAATTCCTGCCGCTGGCCTTTTAATGTGGGGGTCTTTCCTGCTAACAACTGTCACCAGCACACATTCGCTCCAGATGGATGGAGGTGAATCAAAGCCACAGTTTGCCAGGCCAGACTGCAGCCTGGAACGCAGCGAGAGAAATACCTCCTACGGTGCTTTTTATAGGTTCCATAAAGTTAAACGTATCAGCGCTGGACTGCATTTTAAAGCGTATTGTACGGGGATTGTTCTCCATAAGGATAAGGGACATGCACCGCCCTCAAATTATAACGGTATTTAGGCTTACCATATGAAAAGGAAAAAAACGTAATCATGCGGATCTTGAGTTCCACATGGGAACAGCGTGGTTCCAGAGTGATCTCGGATCTTCACGTACTGTATAAGCAGCCATTTATGGTTTTCAAACTGAGGAACAGGACCAATATGGGGTCCCCACATGATAGGGTCCCCAGATGACAATTTAAGTACAGAGAAGAAGAGAAAGAAAAGAAAGAAACGGCATCAAAAGTAATCAAGAAAAACTGTACAAAAATGTGGGCAAACATTGGCAATTATTAATATAAAAAAGAAGCAAACATTTTGAAAAAGCTCACAATGCCTTGCAAAGGTAGTCATGAACTTTTCCCTACCGTAATGTATTGTCAGTCATATTCGTATTTCACCTGACTTGTCCCTCTCTACTTACCATAGTATAGAACAGCCATTGCAGTCTAATCTATTGCCTATTCTTCTACCGTGTCATCTCAGTGATTTCATTTTAACCATTACAGTATCTTCTGGTGTGACAGAAATCATTAACAAAATTAACACATCCATAAACGAAGAGCTGTGAGCCTGCAGATCAGCTATTTATTTTTTGGACATGCTGCGCTGTACAGTGAGATATAATTCATTCACATAATTAGTGTTTAGATCCACTGATTTTAGTTTATGGCGGACAGACAGTTGCACACAAGACCGATGACTAAATCAGAAGGATGGATCATTTTTGCACTGGAAGACGGTTCATGTTGATTGGGTGGTAGCCTGAGCTAACCTGAAGGCATTTTGGCCTAGAGAAGCGGGGAGCGGTTCACATACACAGTTGCCCTGATTGGATCTCATCGATCTGTCAGTCAACTCTCGGCCCCTCCTCTTATAGGCCACTGTGGCCAATGATTTAGTCCAGCATTTCACTTTTTTCGCGCAGACAGAAATGAAATGGTAAATGGTGCATTTATACATTGCCCCAATATTTAGATGACATCTTAGTGCTACTGGCATCAGTTACTGACCAGACGATATCCCAGCTCCCCATTACAACTCCACATTTAAGAGTCCTTGAGTCTTGTTTTTTATGTTATGTTTTTTGTTTTTTTATTGATGGTGAAAAACGTTTTGGAAAAAGTAAAATAAAGAATGAAACGAAATATTATTCAGGCACTTGCTCGGTGTGCAGGCCAGATTAAGTAGAGAACGTCAAAGCCGTGAGTGTCTTGGACAATTTGTGTAGTCCGACAATTGGGCAAAAACAAATCCATGGCAGCCCAAATTTAGCAGATCTGAGAAGCATTACGCCAGCAATGACTCCACCACAAAGTAGGCTTAATATTTCTAACATATGGGGGAGATGTTAATCATTGCCAGGTATGACCACTTTCTCTCCCTTGTCACTGAATAACAGAGATTGTGATGGGGAATGACCCAGTGGCGCTCGGCCAGTAGAGCCACATGAGGAAACGTTTAGACAATCACTTTTGTACCTTTTTTTCCAAACAATCCACCCCAGGAACGGTGTCCACAGGGACTCCAATTCTCAATATCTTTTACATTTACATCAGCTGCAAGTTAAAGTGCCACTACATGGCCATGAAGAACTTCCTGGGCCTGGCCCTGGAACCGCTTCAGTCTGGAACCCAATCAAAGAGACACGGCTTCTAACTAATAACTCACGTTTTCATATATGATGCAGTGCAGTGGTTTTCAACCTTTTTCATACCAGGACCCACTATTTATTCAACGTTTTAGCCCTGGACCCGCTTTGATGTCGAGTTGACTCTCGGACCCAAGACCAAGGATTTTCAAGTTTTTTTGTCTGCAATTTAGGAGATATAACTGGCAGGATTTGGGTCAAATAACTATTATTCTACATTTTCTAATTGTGTAGAATCTTTGAAATGAAGTAATTCAGATGATTAAATATAATTTAACTCGTGAGTGTAAAATGAAACCAAATGGACCCATAAGGGACCACCTGTTGAAAAGTACAGGAAATTGAAAACACTGAAGTAAAAGAAAAATACCTCAAAATTGTATCTAGTACCTGAGTACATGTACTTAGCTACTTTACACCACTGCCCAACAGGTTGTATTAAGATGGAGATGGAAACAAACTCTGCTTTGTGGGTTTAAAAAAGCAGGGTGCAGACTACATACAGAGCCACAGGGTTGAACGTAAGGGTTGTGATGGATGAAGCCACCCTCAGGCGCTTCTCTTTAGAGTGTCACTATATGCTAATTTTCCTTGTGGCGTCTGAACTGGATGGCCATTCATTACACTGTGGGTCAGCTGTGTCTGCTGTGTTTCTCAATCTGTGATGTATGAACCCTCTTCTTCTGGGAGGTGTGCGGCAAGAAACGGGTAATGGCAGTTTTTTTGGTCTTTGTTAAGACAAAAAAGGGCCAAATTCGGCAAAAGAGCAGCTACTGCATGTCTCTCGGTGCAGTGAAATTCTGTGAGTATTTGCCATAATCATAGTAATAGGCGGGGTGGGGGGGGGGGGGGGGGGGGGGGGTCAGCTAGGTCTGGACGTAACAGGGCCGACAGGACCAAAGATAGTTTGGGGACCAGCACTGCTTTAGAGTGTCACTATGCTAATTGTCCATGTGATGTCTGAACCAGATCATTCATCACACGGCCGGTGGGTCAGATGTGTGACCCATGTTGTGTGCAGCCCGCCATGTGTGACAGGCATGTAGGAACCTCAGCTCAGACACACAGAAATGCATGCTGGGACAGATGAATGGAGAAAGGATGGAGAGAGACGCTTGGTGATTGATCTGTCACATTGACGGCTGTTTGCTTTGGCTCTGCACGTGTCACGTGACTCTGTTGAACCAATCAAAAATGCAAGGGATAATATCTCAAAGCCAGCAGGCTAGTTCTTGTGTTTGCTATTAAGAGTGCCTGCTGGACCTGTCTGTTTTTGTGCCTTTTATGCACATATCTGTCTGTCTGTCCATATGGAGACGGCAAAAGTAATTCCCTTCTCTACCCACCTAGCTACTTTTATCAGGTCATTACATTACATTGGAAGGCTTTCACAGCACCCAAACCTCGGAAGACACATGTAGAACACACACATGGGTGCTAAATCACCCCTTTTAGAAACGTGCAGCTTGTGTGTGTGTGTGTGTGTGTGTGTGTGTCTGTGATCCCTCTACTGTATATATAGTTCTCAATAAATCGTAAGATCAAATGGCAGGCAGTTGATCTGGTGGACCCAAAACATCCTGCTCTTTCAGGGCTCATCACAACAACCTCCTGGTTGTCTTCTAGTGACACTATTTTTGGACACCACATCACCACAGGTCGTGTATTTACACGTCCCTGCAGGGCCAGCACTACGCCCTGCTACCACCCTTGGCTGCAAATGATGCGAATCAAGCACACGATAAATCAACCCTCAAGCCCCATCGGACTCAGCCTTTCCACTAAGCTCAGGGTTTTTCCTGCGCAGAGGAATGTGTGGTGTGGTCCCCCAAAGAGGTTTTAGTCACCCTGAAAGGAACATGGAAAATTGCCAAATTACAGTATAAGATAATTGAGAATAGTATGTCCATTGGTGTTGACAATATCAACAGATAAATCACTAGTATTGCATTTTGCCTCTTTGAATGCTTTATGGCAGTGGTTTTCAACCGGTGGTCCGGGGACCACCAGTGGTCCTTGAGAGGGTTCCAGGTGGTCCCCAGGCTAAATGATGGAAAGTTGGTCAATCAGATATAACTGGTAATAGCGTAAAAATGAAACCATCATCTGAAATAGCCCAAGTCTGCACAACTAGAGAATGTAGATTGTAGAAGATTAATGGTTAGGTCTGTGTGTTTGACTGTTTTGTTTCCCAAATCCAGCCTGGAATTGTGGACAAAAGCAAAATAAATCTTTAATTTTGGGGTCTGTGGGGATAAAACGTCCTCAAACGGAGGTCTGTGGCTCAAATTCTGAATAAATGGTGGGCCCTGGTATCAAAAAGGTTGAAAACCAATGCTTTATGGCATTCTCTCTGTAAAACTAAAACTTGTATGGACTTTAATGTTTCTCAACACAAGAGCTCATGTGGCCAAAATAAATACATACAGTATGTAACTCATTTTGTTTCATTCAAGAAACAAACCTAACCAGGAGTCTTGTCTTCCTCCTCGTTATGTAGCAGCCACGTTTATGGACTTTTAATTAATAAAAAAGTAGCCAAAGGCTGTGGGGGGGGGGCTGCAAAGTTAATTTTGCCACATGTGTTGGTGGTGGTAGTGCATGGTGTCTGTGGGAAGGAAGCTGTGCGGTTCCCGTCCTGGCCCTGGGCGAAGGATTCCCTGCTGTTTGAGTCATGCGGCGGTGCTACCTTGGATGTTGCTCGGCGGTTGGCTCAGCAGGTTCCTTTTTGGCTAAGGCCAGTGACAGCGGGAATAAAATCTCCCCCCTCTGTTTATTTAATGGCTAACCGTTCTGGGTTTGGACGAAAGATCTGACGGGCCGATGCGCAGTGTAGCGCTGCTGCTGCTGCCTGCCGTTTCCCCCTCAGCCTCCAACTCAGCGTAGCATGGTGGGTCATCGTCCCACATAATGAGTGGAAGGACTTACTTTATGGTACTAGCAGCTCCTCACAGCTTCATCTGGTGTGTGTGTGTGTGCGCGCGCGTGTGCGTGCGTGTGTGTGCGCGGCACACACAGTGTACAACTTGTGCATGTGCATGCTTTGTAGGCATTCAAGTGCAAGCATCTGTCTGCATAACATATGTCAGGAGTTTTCAACAGGCGGTCCAGTGACCACCAGTGGTCCCTGAGAGGATTCCAGGTGCCCCAGGTCCCCAGGCTAAATGATGGAAATTAGTTAATCAGGTCTAACTCTGAGAGCGTAAACATGTTTACGCTCTCAAGAGTTAAAATATACATCATCTGAATTAGCCCAAGTCTACAAAACTAGAGAAAGTAGAAGCAAAAGAAATCATTAGTTTTGGGTCTGTGAGGCTAAAATGTCATCAAATGGTCGTCCGTGGCTCAAATTCTGAATACATAGTGGGCCCTGGAAGGAAAAAGGTTGAAAACCACGAGTCTATGCATACCGTCCCCACCGAGCCCAGGAGGTCCTGAGCTAAGCCCCCTGTTCCCTCCTGTGAAAGTTTCTCCACAGCCAGCGTCCAGCATTTCTCAGCCTACAGACCCTTGTGTATAAGTATGCAAGTTTAATCGTGTGTGTGTGCGCGCGCATGCGTTTGTGCGTTCCTGCGTGACCCTGTACGTATTTGTGTGTGAGAGATTTGGGTATCAATGCCCTGAACAGACATAGCACATGTCCAGCACATGTGATCAGGTTGTGATTGGTGCATGGGTCAGATTCGTATCAGCATGAGGGCCTTTGGGGTCATTGGCCACTCAGCCAGACAGAGGGCTGTTGGGTGTTGGTGTTTGTTGTCATTTGCAGGACACACGCACGAGGGTGGGCTACTCTTACAGATGCACTGTGCTATGAAAGCAGTGAGGCACGGGTGTCTGGAGATGGGTCATTTTCCGCTGATTTCATGCAGGAAGCGAGCAGGAGAGATGGAAGAGGGACAAGGGAACAGAATGGGTGGGGGGTGGAGAGAGTGAGGAATGGGACAAGCGGGAGGCGATGGAAGGGGGAGGGGGTGGGGGTGGGGGGGTTTTAGCAGAGATTGTTCCCTCTGAGGCTTTTGGAAGAACTTGGATCTTTTGGAATCAAACAGCAGGGTCTCGTTTAAAACCATTTATCACAGCTGATCCAGAGAATTGGAGGGAGAATGTTTAGAAAGAGAGGCAGAACAGGGAGAGGGTGAAGGAAACGCATGTTTTAACGGAGTAATGGATCATTAGAGTTTAAATCTTTGGTTAGCCCTTTTGACGGGCGTCGTCCCTCCTCGAGTGGACATGTGGACCATGTGATGGAGAATCAAGTCATTAGCTTGCGTGTGTGTGTGTGTGTGTGTGTGCTTGTGTGTGCATGCATGCATGTGCATACATGCATACATTGTCTGCCTAAAAACATTGCATAATTCAGTTCATCTATCATATAGATTTCCGTCCCTAATGTTCTTGGCTCCTAGTTGCACAGTAGCAGGGAAAACCTTCTTAGATAAGGGTTTTGTGTGGGATGATCTCTGGCCGATGGAGTCTCAGTCCATCCACTCCAACAGAGAGTGAGCAGGATGGTATACGGCAGTGGTTTTCAACCTTTTTGATACCAGGGCCCACTATTTATTCAGCATTTGAGCCACGGACCACCATTTGCTTTTGTCCACAATAACAGGCTGGATTTGGGAAACAAAACAGGTAAACTTACAGATCAAAATGATCATTAATCGTCTACATTCTCTAGTTGTGTAGACTGTGCTAATTCAGATGATGAATATTTTAACTCTTGAGAGTGTAAACATGAATTTTTACGCTCTCAAGAGTTACATCTGGTTAACCAACTTTTCATCTGGCTAACCTACTTATCTGGGGACCACCTGGAACTGCTGGTATATGGATGCTCTGTGCTCTCCTACTAGAGCAATATGTGTAGATTTTGTCCAAGGCAGGGAGATTTAATCCAATAATTCTCTGCGCACTTTTGACAACTCGTTGCATTGATTTCCTTGTTGCTTGGGTAGTGTTTCCAAAACCATACTGATATAGAATAAACACTTTTGCCTATAATGAGCAATGCAATAATGGTGCTGCTGCCAGGTTATGCAATATTCTGTACGTGTATGTAGACCCATATTTTAAAATTATAGTGAGTTTATGTGTAAATGATTCCCTTAACTTAACTGATTAAACAGGGGACTTCAGTTATCTGTATGGTGGCCATATAGTGACGACACACACAGCTTTAAGTGTGTTACATTATAGTTGATGTTACCCATCAACTGATATCACATGGCCCTCTTTAAAGTATTAAATGTCTTCTAATCATAATCTCTGCCCATTATAACAGAAAAGACCTTTTAAATGCTTTCATCATATTCTTGTATTAAAAAACAGAGACTATTAGGCAACTTTTTCCAAAGTCTTTCATCCTTTGTGTTGCATCCATTTGATCTATTGTCTGATAAAGATACAGAAATCGGCAGCAACTGTGGACCAGTGGGGGCGAAAGCCCACCTGATAATAGCACCATGGGCTTCAAAAACCCAATTTTGCCTCACAAATGAAATCAGAGCCCCTTTTATCAGACTCCTTTTCATGTAAAATGTTGACGTTGGGTTTTTATGTTTTATGAGCACTCCTCAGATCTGCCCCACTTTAACAAACACGCACTGCTTTTGATCTGTTGTCTAATCATTCTCATCTGTTTTGCTCTTGGCTTAATACCAATCTCCATTGTGTGTCCAGGACTGCTATTGTTACATTTTTTCTGTGTGAGACAGGGTTGAGGGCATTTTCATGCGGGCATAAACCTACAATCTATGACAGAAATTTAAAAAAGGGCTGTATACCTTTTGCAAAAAAAAAAAAAAAACAATTTCTCACATTTGCCACTGAAGTGGAAGTTTGTGTGAGCTTGTTGGGAACTATTTTTCCCCCCTCTCAAAATTGTCATCATTGCTGTTAGGGTTATTATTATTATTATTTTTTTTTTTTGTAAACTGAAGTGCTTATACAAGCTTGTAGATCGGCTTGCAGATTAAATAGCCGATCTGACCCAGTATGACCGAGGTTGAGTCATTTATCATAGCTACAATGAGCCCTTCGCTATGTCCCTCCCCAATCCGGCCTTGTTCAATAGGCATTAGGCATGTTAGAAGGGGAGAGCTTGACCTGGATAGCAACAGCTATCCAACAGCAAAGTATGTTGATTAGCATTGGACAGTGAGCAAATGAGAAGGGCTCATTTGACATATTGTTTGTTCAGTTTGACCCTACAGTCTTTGAGATATGGCTATAGAGTAATGTCTTGCAGAAAACAGCAAGTTTAGAAGATACGATATATGTGGCGATATTAGGACTTCGATAATGAATATACCATGAGATTTGATATATTGCAATATTTGTGATATATCAACATGAAATCCATCAACGATATATCATGATAATGTAACTGCAGTTGAAAAACAAAAACAATAAATGAATGATTGAAAAACTAAAAGGCAAAAATCTTTTATTTGTCTCAACTGATTCTCATACCGGGCTTTTCGGTTTTATATTGTGTTTGTTTTTTGGGAATGAAGCACCTATAGAAGTCATTTAACATTTTATTTTGTGACCTATTTTTCCTCCCGGAATTATCCCTGTATAATATACAATATATATTGTGGGAGGGAGTATATGATATTCTTGTGATAATGATATTTCAGCACACCCCTACTAGCTACATATTTAAGCATTTATTTCATATTAACATGTCAAATTCAGCTCTGATATTTATTTCAGACATGCTCTAGTATGTGAAGAGTCTGACTGCTATACTCATTTTGCATAAAAATATCATTTTTCTCCTCTCCTGAACAGTTGGTCCTTCCCCAATGACTCAACCTCAGTTAGAATTGGTCACATTTTTCAATGTTTTGGGTCACAGAGAATGGAGAATTTATCTTTCCAGCCTAGTGTTACATTTGAAAATTCCACTATTCTACAGTATGTGCCTCGGTGCTTTTCTTTTGCACACAATGTCACGTTCTTTAAACTATTAGTCTGCCATGTAAAGGCCTAGAGCAATTTAGAACAGATAATTGAGCTGGGATTTAACAGTCTATAAAGTCTTTATAGTAGCTCAGTCTTGGAAGCCAAAGTTTATAGGTGTGATGCCAGGGTGTCCTTGAGCAAGACTACGGTAACTGCTCCCGATGAGGATGCTGGTACCTTGCATGGTTTTGTCCGGCATCACTGTCTGTGTACATGTGTGTATGTGAATATGTTTTTATCCTTTTGATGTGCTTTCACTGTCACGGTGAAAGCACATCAAAAGGATAAAATTTAGGGTATTTTTGGGACAATCTCTATGCTACTGTATATAAGTCTTTATTTTATTTCACGTATGACTAAAATCATCTGAACAGTGTTGAGCACTCACTTTATGTTATTCCCTGAGACACCTACGTTTACCACTAGTGGGCAGTAAAGTGAGGCACCAAGGGTATACCCTGTCCTGTCTGTCACATACACACCTCCCAATTAGAATGATGATTCAATGATCCACTCTTCCTCTTCGTGAGATGAATAAAATGCAGTGGTGGGTGGACGTGTGTGCGTGTGCGTGTATAGCATGTCAGTGAGCATTTGTTAATTTGTTTAATATCTCTGAGGAGGCTTTCTCTTTGGCTGTAAGTGATCAGCACCTCCTCATTCCTCTCGTCAGCTGGGAGAAGCATGTAATTGCGCGACAGCTGTGCGCGCAGCTGTGTGCGGACTGGACGTGTCGCAGACAAGCTGTGTGTGTGTGTGTGTGTGTGTGTGTGTGTGTGTGTGTGTGTGTGTGTGTGTGTGTGTGTGTGTGTGTGTGTGTGTGTGTGTGTGTGTGTGTGTGTGTGTGTGTGTGTGTGTGTGTGTGTGTGTGTGTGTGTGTGTGTGTGTGTGTGTGTGTGTGTGTGTGTGTGTGTGTGTGTGTGTGTTGCATGCAGTGTTCCCTAGTCGGTAGACTTGTTTTCACCGTCCTGTTTATTGTGGGACACGTCAGACATTCTAATCTACTTCTAATCTATGTGTTACACGAGTGCGACTGCAGTGCTCACACACCTGCACCTGTTCACGCGTTAATGATATGTTAATGTAAATGTGGCAACACATGTTGCATCATGGTGTTAGGGCTGTTTATTTAGTGGCGTTGTGCCCAGACTTGGTGGAGGGGAAGGGGTTTCCTCCTGTTTGGATGGGAAGTTGTTTCAGCCTCTCTGTTGACCAAACATTTATCCTGGCCTCTGCTGTAACAGAGGAAATAGCAGAAATGTGTGCTGTGTGCGAGAGAAACTCTATGCCACCCTGGTACTCCACGCAGCACTCTCCATTGCTTCCATTCTATTCCTCTCTCTCTCTCACACACATAGGTATACAGCTAGACCTGTCACACGTATTACATAATACTCTGGTTCACGAGATCAGGTTGCCCAATGATCCATGGACCAGTGGTTCAAATCCTGGGCCCTGCTGTCTACCTGTCGGAGTGTCCTTGGGCAAGAGACCGGATTGCTCCCGATGTGCTGGTTGTACCTTCCATGGTTTCTGCCGCCATAGGTGTATGAATATGTGTGTGAAAGGGTGAATGTAATGCACTGTGTAAAGCATCTTGGATGAAGCCACTATCTATATGCACCATTTACCAAGATTTCCAATAATCAAAAACAGAAGCAATATCAGAACTAAGCTTTGTATGGAAATAGTATTTGGAATGAAAAACATATGTAGAAAATTATTATTATTATACTGTATGTGTTATTGATTATTTCTTGGTGTACATACAAATTGTAGCATTACAACGATGCAAAAAACAGAACAAATCATGAATCACAATTATTTCTATGACAATCATCGACTTAAATGTTTAATCATGATAGCCCTAGACTCACAGCTACATATCTTTATCTTGTTCCAAAAGAATATCAAATAATACAACATTAGAGCAACAATGGCGCTTTTGTATCCTTTATACTTGCACAAGAAAATAGCGGAAATAGCCACGTTGTAGAGCTGCTGTTTTTGCTTTTAAAAAGGAACGTTTATCACCTCAGGATTTTGTTTTTAACCCACCCCTTGGACATGCAGGTTCGGCAATGAGATCCAGACTAATATCGATGCAATGATTTTAGTCTTAAGGCTAGCCTCGACACCCAGGCTTTCATTTTCGTTCACGTTGCGCGAAAACGGAAAGCCTGGACTAATTTGTTACCCACAGTAGCCTAGAGGGAGGAGTCAACCTTTTGAGGTGGGCGTCGCTCCAAATGATGTGACGTATTACAGCAGTGCAGAGGCGGGGCCGGGGATGACGACACGTTAGTGAGATCAAATCAGATGAGCTCCTCTGCCGTGTATATCCCACGGCACCCCGCCCCCCCTCGGCCAAAATCATTTCAGGTTAGTCTAAGGCTAAATGTGTTTAAAGGTAGGGGAAGTGATTTGAAATTCATGGTGTAGTACCAGCCTGGTGCACTAGGGGCCCCCAAAAGTAGCTACACTATGTGAACCTGCTGCTCTCTCCTGATTGGAGGAGAATTGTGGTGACCTGGGGAACTTTTATTAGCTCCTCTGCTAACGTGGGGGAGGGGGAAACTCCATATGTGGTTTCCACACCTTATAATAGAGCATTTTAACAGAAAAAAATATTTTTTGGGTGATATCTGACAAAAGTGAAATCACTTCCCCTACCTTTAACCCAGAAGTTTTTTAATACTGCAATAAAGCTACCGTATATTTACCGGTCTATACTTTCAGAGTTCAAAGGCAGCAGAACAACACATGAGGCCTCTTTGAAGTGAACCCAAGGGGACTTTAATTGTTTCATCTTAATTGCGTTTGTCTCTATTAACTGGCACTTAATGTTAAGAGCCTGAGGTGTGTTTCTCTCTATCAGAGGTGACTTTGACCCTAATGTGCAGATCAAAAACCTGCCGCTTGTGTACTTCACTACAAGTAAAGGTCTTCTTCTGTGTGACGTGCACTGGACCATTCTAAAGGGTGCTCATGCTGAGCACATGGCCATTGTAAAGTCCACTGTAACAATTCCATCATGCACAACTACACAGTGACTTTTCTCTGACTGAATTCTTGGTCGGTTAAAGTTTATCCGACCAACAGCTTAGTCCCTCTGGTGGTACACAGAGGAGTCACGTAAAAAAGGAGAAAAAAGAATTAATGTAATGAAATATTTATATTTATTTATTCATTTTTAGACGTGTTTTTGGCTTTTCTGCCTTTAATGATAGCTTGAAGTGAAGCTGTACAGGAAATCGGAGGGAGACAGGCAGCAAAGGTCGTCATGAACGGGACTCGAACATGGGACATGCTGTCAGGCCAGAGCCTATCATGTCGTATGCGCATGGACAAATAGGCCAGCAGGCACCCCTCCTATTAGTATTTTAACATCAGTTATTATGGTGGTACTTTGAAGATTCGATTTTCTTCTGAGGTGGTGGTGCTTCAGTATAACAAGGTTGAGAAGCGACGGCATAAACAACAGCTGGATGCTGACTCAGTTGTCCCTCCGCAATAAAACACAGTCTCCGTCCTGTTTGTAACGGCTTTGCGTATCACAGTGCTCTCATCATTCGTCCAAACGCCATCGGAGGTTAATATTAGTCATCATCACAGAGAAGACGACTTCTCTCCTTGTCGTGACCCAAGTGCATGTCGGAAGCATGTCACATCCAGGAAATGTGTGCGCGTCTAGGTGCATGTGGGGATTGTGTGGATGCACGCACAATACATACAGTATTTGCCAATGTCTACGTATATGAGCATACTGTTAACATGTGTGTGTGTATGTGTGTGTGTGTGTGTGTGGGGGGGGGGGGTATCGTGAGTTAAACGGCGTCTGGCGTTCACATCAAAGTGGTCCCCATAACTCGTCTCTCTGTCAGTCAAGTCAGTCAGTCATCCAGCCAGCATCCTGCCGGGAAGCGACACTGTCCTCCACGGGAGACGCTGCTAGAATTACTAGATGCACATCATTTCAATTAGACCGCAGCTGCTGGCGGAGGAATTCCCAGTCTCCTCTTTTTCTCAGGGATTTTACTCCCAAGAAGTTTTATGCAAAGGCCAAAATGCCAAATAGATCTAAATGTGTGTACAGTATAGACTACTAGTACCAACCAACATTAACATTTGTAGAATAGTGATTTAGTAGGCCTGGGTTAAGGCACTCCTTGGTGCTGTCGCTGTACTGCAGTAATCCAACCATGATTTTAGTAGTAGTAGTTTTGGAAAGGATTATAAAGAATTGACAGCATCATCGGTTCAAGGAACGATGTTGTACATATGGAGACGCAAGTTTGGCACCTTCCTATCCATTTCCACCCTTGGACACACTTTGAAAAAGTGCGTATTGTTTCGTCAGTTAACGTGCCAACCTCGTGTGGATGAAACCGCAATGAGGATCCGCCTAAAAAAAACACCTCCTTCTGGACAACACCTAAGTGTTTTGTCATTTATGGCAGTGGTTTGCAACCAGTGGTCTGGGGACCACCAGTGGTCCTTGAGATGGTTCCAGGTGGTCCCAAGCTAAGTTGGTTAACCAGATGAAAAGCTGGTTAACCAGATGTAACTCTTGAGTGTAAAAATGTCTTTACACTCTCAAATATTCATCATCTGAATTATCCCAAGTCTACACAACTAGAAGATTAGTTGTCATTTTGATCTGTATATTAGCCGGTTTTGTTTCCAAAATCCATATTGTGGAGTGGACAAAAGCAAAAGAAATCGTTAGTTTTGGGGGCCTGTGGGGATAAAATGTCCTCAAATCGTGGTCCGTGGCTCAAATGCTGAATAGATAGTGGGCCCTGGTATCAAAAAGGTTGCTTTATGGGCTAGAACTGGCTTGACCTATTCTGATGGGTGAAATGCAGAGAAGTGATTTCCCCATGGGGGAATCATTTCACTGTACCAGCATCAGGGTGTCAGCAGGACCTCAGGCTACCTATATAGATTCTAGATATGAATTCTGTCTAATTCAAGTGCTGTCTTTTTTCACCCTCTTGTGCGTGCTTTCTTCTGCCTGTGGCCCCTCCCTCTGCCTTGGGACAGCCTGCTAATGAAGTGTGATGGCAGTGATGAAGTGCAACAACGTGTGGTTTTAAAGTGCTGTGCCAGGGACAGGGTGGTCTCCACCGTAATGCTGCTGGCACCCACATTCTCATCACATAGCCATTGTTCAGTGGCACCTGGCCATGGGAGAAAGGAGGGAGGGAGGGTTGGCACGTCGGGTAAGGGATAACCCCACCAGTCTGTTGAGTCTCATCGTTTGTCTCATTCGTGTCTCTCACTTTGCCTTCCTCACGCGAATCCTGCTCCTCTTTATGTCTCCATTTGAACGTGTTGTTTATTAAATGTGTGCACTGCTCTGATAACTGCATCCCATGTTCATTGTCCGGCGGTAACTGCCGTGATATGTGAAACACTAGTAAATCCAATGGGGGAGTGACATCTCATCATTAACTACCTGAACCGATAATAGGCCATAATACCAGCTCACACGCTTATCCACAGGGTAGGGAAAAGATCAGACCAAGTACAGAGCCAACCCCAGCCAAGTGTAGTTTCACTGTGTAAGCCGTTTGTACTCAGACATGCAGGCTCCATCTTTGGGACAAGTATACATACTGTATACTAGTACTGACCAACCAGGTGGCCGCCTGTTCCGCTGTTCAAGTTTAATTAATTCAATTGCTTAGAAGAAAAAGCGTATTATGTACACCTACATGACAGGTGTGTTGGATAAATTAACTGGACGAGTAAGAAAAGATTGGAATCCTGCACACTGTCTTCACTTGACTTCACGTGACCATGTGTGTGTTTTTCTGTACTATACTGTACCATTGTTCTAGTGGTCAGTGTGAAGACAACACATGTACTCTATCTCTTTAGGCTAATCAACACGTTGGCTCATCCAGTAGTACAGTCCATACTCAAAAGGACATACAGTAAATACATACATATATGGGCCTACATGCCGGTACATAAGAACATACTGTATACTGTACACCTGCAGCTGTACTAGAATGCTTAGTCACCTCTAAATTGCTTATCCAACCTATTCAGTTTTGAACACAGCATGGTAGGAAATTAGGGCTGCAACTATTACTCAATTAATTGTAGTGGAAGAGATTATCCAATTAGTTGTCTATTTTAGTAATCGGTTAATCAGATTGTCAGCTAATTATTGCAGTTTTTTGCTATTACCGGGAATCATGGATGTTTTCCAACTTAACCATAGTGTCATAGTGTCAATAAACTAAAGAGAAGTGACCCATCTCTTCCCTTAAACCTTTGTTGATAGCTGCACATGCACAGTAGCAACTGCAAAGTAAAATGTGACTCATAATACGTTAAGAGTATCAAGAACAAAACTGAATATTTACCTTTAATACATTTATTTGAGTTCAGAAAAGTACTTTTCCTTTTAGACCGGCACATGTTGATTATAAGGTGATAGCTAAATAAGTGTCACAATCCACTGAATCCATTAATTGTTTTAAATTATCAACAGATGAATCAATTATGGAAATAATCGTTAGTTGGAGCCCTATAGGAAACATTTGTGTAGTATTCTTGCCATGCTCTTCATTCCTGAAGAGGTCCAGATTATCTGACTGTGAATGATTCTATCTGTGACCCCAGCACTGCATGCTAGATACATTGACCTCAGTACTAGTCGACAGACAGACAGACAGACAGACAGACAGACAGACAGACAGACAGACAGACAGACAGACAGACAGACAGACAGACAGACAGACAGACAGACAGACAGACAGACAGTGATTCTAGCTGTGACCTCAGCACTGCATGCTAACCACATTTACTTCAGCCAGCAGTAGTCAACGGACAAACAGCTGGGGTACTTCAACTCATAGAAACCGGGAAAACATCTGTGTCATTTTAGATTTCATCAATAAATCACTATAACCATTGTTTTACACTTTGGCTATTCTAAAATAGTAGCTGTACAAGGCAGGCTCATAGTGTGTCACTTCACTCTTCAGCCCCTCTGTAGTGAATGTCCAGGCATTTCATATCTCTATGCAGGCATGTGTCTGTCTGTCTGTCTGTCTGTCCATCCACACATGCAGCAGCATGCATACTGTACATGTGTGTGACGGAGGGATGTTGCTCATCCTCAACGCTACAATAGTGTAATAATTCACCAGGATCTGTTCTAGAGATCCCACAACCGGTTGGTTGTACGTGCCAAAATGCGGGTGAAACTCTGAGGATTCTCCGTAATTTATGTCCCTACTTTGAAGTGCATTCTCTTGCATCTTTAAAAAAAAGGACGTACATCATCAGCTGGTCATCCATTTGGGGTGCCTCTCGCACCACTGACGGTTTGGTTCTTGGTGAAAGTAGAGCATGTTGGACCGCCATAGACCACCGTCTATCCCTTGGCAGGCTGCTTTTCCCTCTGCACCAAATCACTATATGCAGAAATAGAGCTGGCACAATTACAAATTTAGATTGCTGATTGATGTCACACTATTTGTGATTAATGATTACATTGATTAAATTGTGTTTTTGGTGTTGACATTGGAACATATCAACAATGAGTACATTTCTGTTTGTCTGCATATAGGGTGGATATGACAAATAACTGAAATATACAAAACAGTTATTTTTATAATATTGCGGAAGTAATTGATCTACAAGCTACTTACAAAGTGACGAGTGTAAGCTTGTATTTCAGCTTTTTAAATGTATAAAAATATCAACATAGAAACAATTATGACATTGTTTTTGTTTATCTGCAATAGTTGCGATTAGATGATTATTTAAGATTTGTGACTGACCTATGAAGATAACGGTCATGGCTGGAATCAGGATACTGCAGTTAATTCATGTGTTTACGTCTATACTGTGGGAGTTGTAGGTAAAGTCAGTGTGTGTCCATCGTGTTGCAGAGACTTAAGGGATTCATGGAGGTCAAAGGGACACCATGTCCAACAGTGAGACTAATTTGTACACATGTGTCTGTGGGCTTCAGAAGACCAGATGCTAGGAGGCTAAACGCTGTACATCAAGGGTGCATGTGTGCACACACAATCAAATACATACATACGCATGCACACACACACACACACACACACACACACACACACACACACACACACACACACACACACACACACACACACACACACACACACACACTTGCAGGTTGCAGATATTTCATAACTTAATAAAATAATAAGCTACCCCTGTTGTGGTCATGCCATTGGAGGCGGAAAGTCAGAAAATACCTTTCAAAAACTTTGCAAATAGTCAGTCTTCAATCAAATGTAAAATATGCAAACGTGGTAAGGCTGTTAACTTTTGCCTGTAATGCTTGCCTGTTACACATTATTTATACAAAACATATATTGACCACATTTGGAAATATGCGTATTACGAGCCGGAAGATTTTCAAAAGATTCACTGTATATACATGTGGAAACTTTTTTATTTCAATTATGTTTTTTTACTTTTACTCAAGTACATTTTGAATTATGGACTTACTTGTAAGAGAGTACTTCTATATTTTAGTATTGGTACGTTTACTTAAAACAATGTAGTACTTTTTCCACACTGAAGCATACCACACAACAGCAGCAATATCTGATGTACTTTTTGCCCTGTTTATAATGATGTTGATGCCTTGGGGTGAAATGTTGTTTATTATAATCCTATTGATGTGAGGTGAAAATAGACAAAATAAGTAAATTGTTGTTGGATTTTGCAGCCTAGCTCAAGTCAGTCACTATCATTCAACGGCGCGTGACTATCTAAACAGCATAAGAGACCTCATTACGAACAAATAAACCGACAACACATTTATTTTATGTGGGGCTTTGGGGATGGTTAGAAGAAGAAAGTGGCTGTTTATTTTTCCTTTCTCCCTTCTTGTTGGGTAGGCCAAACACATTTGCGGGGGTATTTATTGACTTTCTTTCTTTTACACATTTTACTGGGATAGGAATTGCACTTGTTTTGTTCTTTTACCCATTTTTTGGCAATCATTCCTATATAAACTGGTACAACTCTGAGGTTTTGAGTGAAACTGGCTAATCCTCACTCCCCGCAGACCCACTAGGAGCTTGTTTAGAATAAGCAGCCATGCAGAAGGGGGAAAGAAAAAGAAAAGACAAGCGAAAATGAAAAAAAAGACATCTTGCAGGACAGCGCAACTTCTTGTAAATACCATAATTGCCCCTGAGTTGTATCGTCAAGCGGAGTGCTCCGGTGCGCGCCAAGCTAAGTTCCAGTTACGCTCAGAGCTGTGTGTGTTTTGTTTGGCAACCGAACCCTGCCCTGTATACACAGTCAGTCAGTCACACCAGGGCCAATTGGTAACAGTTGTGGGCTTCCCCCCCACCTGACCCACAACCTCGCCCCCCAACACACACACACACACACACACACACACACACACACACACACACACACACACACACACACACACACACACGCACCCTCCACCTCCTACGACGGGCCATGCAACAAGTCTCTCTTCCTCTCTCCTTTCATGTCCCCAGGAGAAATCATCTCCCGAACGAGCACGCAAACAGAATTAGTCCTCCTCACCGAGTTGGTTTGTGTTCAAATCGGCGAAGGAAAACAAGCGCTCTCTCTCTCTCTCGCTCTCGCTCTCTCTCTCTCTCTCTCTCGCCCACTCTGGGAAGGAGTCCTAAAATAACACACAGTGTTAATACGGCACATCCCGGGCTGAGTTGGGGTTGTCACTGGTTATGGTAGTGGTGGCGGTGGTCCCCCCTCTACATTACCCACACACACACTCGCACACAAACCACTGCTTTAGTCTCAGTGAAGATGAGTCAGCATTTAAGGAGCGGGTGAGGCGGTGGAGTAAAATGATGGTGCCATAGAACCACACAAACACCATGGGGAATGTGCCATGCTAAGGACTTACTGTGTGTATGGCTTCTGACCCTGCACAGTAATACCACATCCTGCACGCTCCACCTACAGCAGGGATTCTCAAAGTGGGGTCTGGAGGACCCCAGAGGTCTCTGACATTGTTCCCAGGGGTCCCCCTGCTGAGTTACAGTACGTAACACTTACGATGGATGCTTCAGACGTGTAGATACTCATTTAGGTTACTTATGTAAAGCAGGGTCTCTAAAATCTTTTTTTTTTCTCGTTTCTCTTTGAATATGCGTGTTTGTTTATGTTTTCTAATTTAGGACTTAGCCAAGCATCTCGTTTGGTATATTAACACTTCTAATCAGACTTATTAGCACAAAGTATGGAACATTTTACCTGGTTTGGGGAAGAACGGAATCTCTCCCATCTGCTTGGCGCCTTTATTTTGGAAAGAAAAAATAAATTAATAAAAATAATTAAATCTCCAATATAAATAGTGCTAATCAGACAATGTTCTCCCATTGTCCAGCTTTTCTGAGGTGCGCTGTCCCCTCCAATGCATAGCTAAATGAAAGTAAGCTTCGTGGCCGGCAAGTCTATGGTTGTTTAGAGCACTTTTATCCAAACCTGTAGATCGACTATTTAAAAAAAAAAAACATTAACAACATAAATATTGTATTGAGGTCCCCTGCCACAAATATATTCTCCGATGGGAGTCACACATTGGTGCCCCCCCCCCCCCCCCCCCCCACACACACACACACACACGCGCACACACACACACACACACACACACACACACACACACACACACACACACACACACACACCATCAACCATCTCTGACTATGCCTCTCTTTTTGCCTTCTTGAATGTCTCTTTCTTTCACTTTGTTCTGTAAAAAACGTAATTGAAGCAAGTCGAGCAACATACTGTACTGTACTTGTGTGCAAAGTGTCTGGCTGACGTTGTCCATGTTGTGTGTGGCCCTTTACAATTTCCTCCATTGTCCTTGCTTCTCTGCTCGCCTTTTGTCGGCCTGGAAAATGTATTACAGCTCTGCAGTTGTGTAATGACCTTGGATCGGAATTGTTATGCTGGGCCCGAAGTTGAATCGGCCAATCCTCTAATTGCACTTTGAGGTGGGTCATCATCATCATCATCATCAGAGATCTGATGAGGGAGTGAAGCTGACGTGAGAAAGTCTGCTGCATCAAGCAGGTTCTCATGCTCAGAACATACCGTGTGCACAGACGACTAGCTAGAGAAGGAAATAATGCATTTACCAAACACACCCATTTGTGGGGCATCTGTCTACACATTTTTGTTGTTTGTGTTTCTTATGTTAGATTATTGTTTCTAAACAATTTCAAGAATAGCTCCCAATAAAAATAGACATTTTTGTTCAGTCATTTCGTCAAGAAATCAAAGAAAAATCTAAGACATTCCAGACATTAGAAAACAAATGTTTAAGTAGTGAAACTGGCCGAAGTACAAGCTCACAAGACTTTGTAATTGCTTTGTAATTGCTTTAACTTGATTAGGATATACAAAGAAATCACTGACACATTTTAATATTTTTTCTTTCTTTTTTTTTTTACAAATAGCTGACATAGCAGATGAACAAACTTACAGCATTTTGAAAAGGTATGGACAATTTTCAACATGGAAGCGATTGGCGATGAATTACGATTAGACTTTTATGTGATAGTTGTAGTTGTGACAGGCCGCGAGGCCGAGTCACGCAACAACAACAACAAACTACATCTGCAATTTCCTTGTTTTTCCTCCTTGCGACAATGTCGTGCGATGCAGCATGACTGGGTCTCAACATGCGAGTCCTCAGAGAGCAGGCTGGACACCAATGAAAGCTAATCACTGAGGTTGTTTACAGAAAGGCTGTGATTGTATTGGAGCAGCGATGGGACATTGAGACGGTACAGGGACTGATGTCATGCAACCGACCAACATCTGTGTCCGATTGGCAGTGGTGGAAAACCTACTTTTTTTACTTTCTACTTTTTAACTATCTTTTGGAAAAGTATCACTACAGCAATATAAAATATCCGGAATTCATTATTTAAAAAATGCATTTGAAGTGCAAAAAGTAGAAGATACTAATCATGCAGAATGTTCAGTTTATTAATTTATTCAGATTGGATGAATGGATTCTGAAAAGCAGGATTACAGTGCTCATGTAAACGCCTCAATTGGAATAGAAGATCCCATTCCAGTCTGACTAGGAATTAGTTTTCTAGTCCGGGGGTTTTCAACAGGTGGTCTGGGGACCACCAGTGGTCCCTGAGATGATTCCAGGTGGTCCGCTAAACGATGGTTGGTGGTTGTTTAACCAGTTGTAACTCTTTGAGAGTGTAAACATGAAACCAAATGGACCCTCGCGGGTCGATTTGGTTTCATGTTTACGCTCTCAAAATTTAAAATATTCACCATCTGAATTATCCAAGTCTACACAACTAGAGAATGTTGAACATTAATGGTCATTTTGATCTGTATGTTTGACTGTTTTGTTTTTTCCGAAATCCAGATTGGTGGACAAAGCAAAAGAAATCTTTAGTTTTGGGGTCTGTGGGGCTAAAATCAAATGGTGATCTGTGGCTCAAATTCTGAACAAATAGTGGGCCCTGGTATGAAAAAGGTTGAAAACCACTAGTCAGACCAGGGTTTGGAGTGGTTTTGCTGAACACTTCCTTTACAGCAAACAGAGTTCTGGTGGTCCACACAGAGTTGTGTGTGGACCTAACCTAAGTGTCACTTAGGTTAGGTGACACTTTGACATTTAGACAGGAGGAGCCAGGATTCCAACCGGATCATTGGACAACCTGCTCTATCTGCTGACCCCAAGTCACCGCCTAAACACAGTTGCTTCTAAAGAACAAGACAAGCATGCCCTAGTTGTGTCCATGGCATTAGACAGCTCGTTATTCCGACATTACTAACGCTAACTGCATGCAGAAGCTACATGGTGAACCTTCACCGGGCATGTACCAGAATAATGGGTTGTTGGACTATTGTGCAGTACCCACTCCGGCTGGGCGGCCAGTCACAGGTTTTCAACCGGCTGGAATCCTCTCCAGGACCAGTTGTCCTGGAGAGGATTCCAGGCGGTCCCCAGGCTTGTGGGGACCGCCTGATGTAAAGTAAAGTAAGTAGCCTTGCCAGGCCATGATGTCAGGAGGCCCAGCTGAGCCATTGAGGCCCATATAGGCCAGGAGCCTATCTCCTGTTTCTGTAGCGTGAGGCAGCTTGATGTACAAGTACAGCTTGATGTACAAGTACACCCCCTGGACATGACGCTAGTAGGTCGCAGGGACTTACCCCCAATCCATCCCTTGATGCTGAGTGCCAAGCAGGGAGGCATTGGGCCCCATTTTTTTGGTCTTTGGTATGACCCGGCCGGGAATCGAACCCCGACCTCCCAGTCTCAGGGCGGACACTCTAACCACAAGGCCACTGAGATGGTCAGGCTTAAATGATGGGCAGTTGGTAACCAAATGGAACCTTATAGGTCTGTAACTCCTGGGAGTTGGTTGGTAACCAAATGGACCCTTACGGGTGCATTTGGTTTCACTTTTACACTCTCAAGAGTTAAATTGTATGTAAACATCTGAATTAGTTAATTAATGGAATCATTGTTATTTTGACCAACAGTTTACCACTTTATCTCTCCAAAATTGTGGACAAAAATGTGAAAATCCTCAGTTTTGGGTCAGAGAGACTAAACTGGTGGTCTGTGGCTAAATTGCAATCAATAGTGGTCCCTGGTTAGCCTGGCTCAACCCTGAATCAGCACCTTAAAAATACTAGCTTATTTTTTCCCTGTGATTCAAGGACTGGCTTCCCTGCCTTTGGGCTCGTTTGTGCCGGTTGGAAATCCAATCCCAGCACCTGATTGGCAAACAGCCCTGTCAATCACTTCGATCCCAACGTCGTCTAGGGGTCTTAGGGGTTCATATGAACCAATCACCGTTAAGACTGGAGAGGGACTTCAATCTGAATAATGAAGTGAAATGAAATGATAATTCAGACTGGGGTCAGGCTAGTCCCTGGTATGAAAAAGGTTGAAAACCACTGGTTTACATTATTGACTAGCCTAACTTCTTGTGCATAAAGAATGACTCTTGTCAGTTGACAACAAGACGGTTATGATGACATCAGCTGCTCAGCGTGGGCACTCGCTTGACTGGCGCTACGCTAGGAAATTCTGAAATTAAATTTGAAACTGGACGATGAACATATACGGCCATTATGTCCCAATTGATTCCAAATGGTCTCTTCACAATATATATTTATATTGAATGTACTGGGTGTTTTTATTTCAGATTTCAAGGTGTGTGAACCAGCCTCTTTCTCTGTTTCTGGCTCTCTCCCGACCAACAACACTATTATGCTTTTAACAAAACCAAACGGTGGGAGACAATGGGAACACAATCCTGGAACCCACGAGAGGTTTGGGAATTGACTTGTGCTTTTCATTTTTCATTCATACAGTATAAGCAAATTATCGAGGCGAACCACAGCTGAGTTCTGTTCTGTCATTATCGAAGGAAAGACTTGTCGGGAATTCACTACTTATGAGGTCAGACTGCACTCCAAGTCACTTTTCATGGAACGGTTTCTGTGTGCGTGTGTGATCTTCGTTACAATTTACGTCCAGGTGTGGATTGGGATTTAGGGTCAACCACACAGTAATATTGCAGCATGTATTCCTGCCTGCCTGTCAGTGCCATTTGGTTTGATTCTTGGCCAGTCAGACCATTTCACTCCATGTCACCCGCCTTTTCTCCATGTGTCCTAACCCTCTCCTTACTGTAGTCCAAATATTAATACAAGGTACAAGGGTGCTTTCATATATTATCACTTGCCCTTTGTTGTACCTTGTGAAACAGTCTTAGGTCCCATATCTATACTCTAATCTCCAGATAAATAACTTGACAAGTGGTATTTTGACAGTGAATCTCTGGTTTTATATATATATATATATATATATATATATATATATATATATATATATATATATATATATATATATATATATATATATATATATATATTAGGTGCCCCTATCAAGGTCCAGTCCAATGGTAACTAGATGTGGATTATACTGTAAGTGTCTTCTGTGTCACTTATTAGAGTGCTGTACAAGTAGACTGCCAAGACGACGAATGAGATCATGTATGAAAGCACACGCATGTGTGTGTGTGTGTGTGTGTGTGTGTGTGTGTGTGCGTGTGTTTGCGCATGTGCGCATACAGTACATGTGCCTCCATGTCTTAGCTCCCACACTGTGGCTTTGGAGGTTTATCCAGCGTAATAGCATTTTAAATAAACAACCTTTGCCTGAAACAGGCCCTGCATTGTGGTGTGGCTGATAGGCCCAACCCGAGCCAGAACCAACAGCTGTCCTGCATCTCACCAAGGGTTACAATAGGAAATTGAGAATTATGACGTTAGAGAACTGTGACTTTTTTTAGCGCTCGAGAACGCGGGTAGCTGTGTGTGTGTGTGTGTATAGCCTGGTAAATGGTTGGTGATTTTGAATGCATAACAATTTGGCTTTTGTATGGTTTAGAAATTAATTTAAAAACACAGAAAGTCCTTCACTTCCCAGCCAGCCTCACACCCAGTAGGTTATCACTTCAATGCAATCGAGCCAGCAGGCCTGTCTGGAGCCTACTGGCTGCGATTAGGACACATAAACGCAGTGTTAAACTGACTGGCCGGTTAAGACTGATTTAAGGTTAGGGGAATTATGCTTCTGGTTGAGACTGATGTTAGAGCTCGGGGTTGAGTTAGGGTTAGTAATAGATGGACAATGCGACCAATGCTGCGCCGGACGTCTCTTTGTTTCCCATTCACAGCCAGTAGACTAAGACAGAATGATGACACTGAGGCCGAGGATAACATCCTGGTCGTGTGAGTCATGTACTCGCAAAAAAGTCAACGTCGAAGATCCTGGCTCCATGAAGTGAACAGAGTTGTCGTAATTCTCTCTCCTCTATCTGTCTCAGGCTAGCCTACTGCCTCGATTGCAGCAAAGTCATGAGAACCCTACCGGTGTTTATCAGTTGATTTTCTGTAGAATTCACCAGTATCTCAGTGGTTCTCAAATTGGCCTACCACCACTACCCCAATACGCAGAGGTACCCCAGGGCAGAGCTACAGTATGACTTCAGCCTACACCTATTCAGTCCAATTATTTTCTGTAAAGTTTGTTGTGATAAAAACTCTGTACATGATTTATAAAGTCTTTCGTCCAGAAATCAAGTGATGATAAAAAAAAAAAAGTTTGAGAACCACTGCAGTGCTGGAGCAGCGTACCGGACAAATCATCCAGTGTTGTCTGTACCTTCGCTCTCTGCCAGTAAAATAAGGTTTCCTTCCCTGTAAATTGTTGCCTGATGCTCTAGACGACGACTGGGAGTCTCGAGAGACGCTGTACATACGGACGCTCTCACGTCTCTGATCGCCATGCCCCCCTGCCCTCCTCCTTCCTCTCACACTCTGGCAGGATCAGGATGACACATCTTCCTTCCCTCCTCCAAATTATCCTCGCAAGCTTAATTATGTGATGTCAGCAGAAGGCAGACTCCCTCACACTCCAGTGATGGCGGCAGTTGCGGAAACGCACGTTTTCCTGCTAATTTAGAGACATCTCAAACTAGGGTAAGAGACAGGTGTGTTTGAGGAAGGCCGACGCTTTGGTGACCTTGAGCGGCGGTCCACCAGCGAGAGTACCTCCTCGCTGGCCGGTAGCTGGGGTTCAGACCCAAAACTTCACACCAATCTTTCTTCTTTTTTTTTCTTTTTAAGAAAAAAAAAAACAATAATACAAATGTGTTCGCTCCCTGTGAAGGAGACTTGTTTGGGTTGGCAGTCAACAGCAGTTCGGTAGATGAGTGTGTAGCTTCCCATTCCTGTAACACTTCCATTTACCTTTCATATGGACTCTGTAAAGACTGTTTCCCTCTTCCTCTCGGCCATGGCTTCTATCTGAATCATTAAGGGACCAAGCAGTCCACGACTGTTTCTGTCTTTTTTTTTCCTTCTCCTCCTTCTCCTTTTCCTTCTCCCTCCGCCAAAAATAGCTGTTCTGGCTGAACCGTGCAGTCGGTTTTCACGAAAATTGGTAATCTGGTAGAGGGTGATGCCAAACGGTGATGATGCGAAGCCTGTGACCACTGGTCAAATGGTGGCGCTATAGCACTCAACTGAACATACGAATATTAAAATAGGTGTGAATTTTGTTTTAAGTGAAAAGATTATGTTTTTACGAGCCAATGAAAATTGCTTGTTTGTGAAAATGATTCTAATGCCCCTAATCTACACATGCAGCGTAATCTGCTTCTGAGATTTTACAGTTTTGTAGAGGGCGATGCAAAATGGCAGTAAAACCAGTCTTACACCAATTGCTCAAACGGGGGCGCTATAGCAATTCTTTTAAACTGAAACATTTGAACAAGCATAACTCGGGCCTCGTTCGGCCAAAAATCATGGGACTTGTTTCTACATGTTCCTTGATTCACGTGGAACACATCTGTAACTTTGACCGGTAAGCTCCACCCCCAGAGTGTCTGCCATTTTAAGCAGTTTGAAAAATGCTCATGCCTGATTTTCTGCCTGGATTTTTGATCAATTTGCATGACACCTGCTACATGAGAACTTTGGCCCCATCCGGACAAAAGTTCAGAAGCAAATTTGTTTTCATCAAAAAATGACGTTTTTATAAGCCAATGAAAATTGCTGCTTTGTGAATAGTCTTCTTCTGCTTGTTTCTCTCTGGCAACACTGGAGCAAGTACATTGTGCCAGATTATGTGAGAGGAATAAGCATGTGGAACTTGTTTCCACATGCACCTTGACTAATGAGAAACAATTGTGTCACTTTGACCACTAAGCTCCACCCTCGGATTGCTGAATTGTGCATATTGTTCATATTGCTTGATGCCGTGTTAGGGTTGTTTGATAGTTAACAACAACTAAGCAACTAAGCATCATTGTTCCTGGATAGCTCTGTCAGTAGAGCACCAGACTTGAAAAAAAGGTTGTGGGTTCACGTCCCGTTACTGACAATAAAAGTGTGAGTCTTCAAGAAGCCTGCTCTGCTCTCACAATTGCATGTCGCATTTCTCAAGTTCAGTCTTCTATGTGTCTATGGCTTATTTGTGCATATTGTTTTTATTGCTTTAGCTAACTCAATATTATGTTTCTATGTGTAACCCAGGGTAAAACTCAATGTAATGGTAATGGCACCAACTCAGTGGCCTTGTGGTTAGAGTGTCTGCCCTGAGACTGGGAGGCCGGGGTTCGATTCCCGGCCGGGTCATACCCTGACATTCTAGATTTCCAGTAGTAACCTACCAAATGAAAGCTTTGCATTGTACAAGCCTTGATCACTTCACGTAACAGTCTAGTCACGGTTAAGACATTGGGCTTGCAACGTGGCGGCCCGAGTTTGATTCCCATATAAGTAATGTCCAATCACATTTTTTCAATTTCTTCTAGTTGCACTTGAATTGTACTGTAATTCTCCAAGCTTTTATGAGTTTTGTTGTAGTAGGCCAGGTTGACATGTAGGCTACTGTAGGAATTTTATATTTCATTTATTCATTCACTATTGTATGGACCCGGGGCAAAAGCAACCCCTCTCTCCCCCGTCAGATAATTTCTCAAAAATATGTTCCTTCTTCTGCATATTGTTCTGACTCCTTATTGCTGCTTGCTTGGTCCCGTCTTATTGCTGCTTGCAGCTATATTTTCTCTCTTTTTTACTCCATTGTTCAGGTTCAATGTCTCTAGTCTCTACACTAACACTAAGTGATTGAGTTCAACCTGCAATAAGTTCAACCTGCAATAAATTATTGGTTTCTGCATACTTTGCATTATATCCATCTTTACCAGCTCACCAAATTTATTTTAACTAAATTTTTACCCTTTACTTGAATGTTTTGTTGTGGTAACTGGGTGAGAAAAATGAACTCAGTGTCTGACTCATTCAGAAGTTTAAACATCTTGTTTATGTTGTCCTGGATTTACCTTTCTTACCATTCACATTCTTACTGTTCATTCAGTTGATAAACCCTTTACAATACGCTTCTTTAAATGTCCCTTGCTTCACTGTAGATCGTGATGAAATCCTATATATTGAATCACAAATAATTTTGAACCTTTGAATCATAAAAAAATATTTTTTTCTCCAAATAATTGTAAGTTTGAAAACTTGACATGTACATTCTGCGTAATGATTAGGCTACTTTGTTTCTGTTACTCTTAATTTAGTTTTGATACCAATACTTTCAAGTGAGTTTTAAATTCCTGACTTGAGTATTTCTATATTGTAGTATAGATTCTATATTACAGTATAGAGTTTTACTTATAGTAAGTATTAAACAAACCAAGTACTTTCACTACTGGACAGGACCTTTCATCATGGCTACAGTAGAAAAAGAAACAAGCCACACACACTGTACATTTCTGTCTGCAGACACACTAACAGTGAAGACAAAATGGCCAATTTGAAATCTGTTCTGCAATAAAATGGCTAATGTAGAATGGGTGTAATGAGCCGTGCGTTTTTGACCGGTTTTCACATTTCACGTGTTTATTCACAGCTGAAGTGGAGAGTGGGGCTTTGGAAAGGTAGCTGGACTGAAACAACCTTACTTTCATACTGTATGTTTGTGTTGGTAGCACTACAGTGTGCATTATAGATAATACAGTATATCAATTGTTTCAATCCATCACAAATAAAGCATTGTCTTAGATAATATTATGCTCTCAGGAGGTCAATTATTGTTAAACGTCTTCATCACTTCATTTACATGAATGTAGAAGAATTGTTATTTTGATTGCCAGCATGTTAGTTCTTCTATGACACAGCATGGATGGTTAAACAAAAATCTCATCAAATGGTGCTCCGTGGATCAATTGCCCTATAGATAATTGGTCTTGATATGAACATAGATGCATGATGGGTTATGTATCTCAGAATTTGGCTAAGCTATTTTTGGAATCTTGAAATCTTTCCAACGGGTCCAGATGACGGAGTTTCAGTAGATATATTCATACAGTAGTTGTTTGGGTGAAATAAATTACATTGAAATTGTTGACATGCTGAAATTTTGTGACAATCATCTCTGACTGGTGAATCATACTGGTGCATGAGAAGATTCTGTTGTTTTCAATAACCATTTCTGATGTTTTCTGTGTTTTTCTTTGTCTACTTTTTCTTCATTGTCTCTTTTCAACTGTTCTGCACTGTACTGCTGCCCACTTGAAACTTGAAATTGTTTTTATAGCTCTTATCAAATTTTCAATCTATCCTTTTCAATGACCTCTTCCATGAAGGAAAGGATTCCACACAAGCCTCCTTTTTCTCATACAGTAACGTGTTTTCTGTGATATATATTGTTTCTATCTTATATACAACATGCTAATTAACTAATAGTAAATCACATCGTCTTCCATTTGGACGGCCTTCAAGTCAGGAAATCCTACTGAAGGATCCTGGCGTCAGTGACATGCATGTTGCGCTCACACACACACACACACACACACACACACACACACACACACACACGCACGCACGCATGCATGCATACACGCACACATACACACACACACACAGTCTCTAAACATCCATGTCTTTCATTCTCTTATTGTCTTCTTCCTTCTCTGTCTGTTTGGAAGTCACCCTGGAGGACTTATGTCTTGGCGGCCATTTAAACGCATGAAGAATAAGTCCTTGATTAGATCCAGGATGGATCCAGGAAGCAGTGAAACCATTTAAAATGGAGTCGTACTCTCACACAATCTACCGCCATGTATTGCTACATTCTTATCTATTGTCTGAGTTTATTGAGTGAGGTTATTGGCCTGTCTGAAGTCACGTCCAATCCCTGTAGCCGTGTGTGAGTGTACGTACGTGCGTGTATGTTCGTCCAATGGTTTATATTTTTTATATATTATTTTTATTCCACATGTGGTGTGTGGAAGGAACATGTTATTCCAACCAATGTGGAAGGAACACGTATTTTCAACGTTATTCCAACCTGTTCCTTTCCCCCCATCGGGTGCCCTAGCTGGCCAGGGGGAGGCAGTAGAGACCAGGATTACTCTATGCAAATGCCACATGCCTTTCACCAACGCCACCTAGATAGGGTTTAAGATAATATATATGACTGATATAACATTGCATATCTAAACAATGACGTCTGGGTCTCCTATTTTCCTCAGAAATCATTGATGATCTGGCACACCTGGTGGACAAGACGGATGACAGGATTCGTAACGAGACCAGGAGAGTGAAGCTGGTGGAGACCAAGTCGGCGTCATGTGGTATGTACTGTATGGAAACTTTTTAACTCTGTCTGTACTGTGCGCGTTCTGGTGTTTTGGTTATTGAAAAATATCAGACCTACAAGCTCATAGCGTGCCACGGAGTGGCGTGCTTGTAGGTCTGATATTTTTTTTAAATGGTGGAGGAGTGGAGGAGTGGCTAAGGGATACAAAAAATCCCCTCTAATTCAAGGATTCATGGTGTTTGTAATTAAATAAGCAATTAAAACAACGTTCTTTTGTGAGGTGTGTGTTGTGGAGAAAAGTTAGAAAACATTTAAAAGCCTTATTTATTTACTTTACCAAATGAAATCAGACATGCAAGGTAAGAAGAATTAAAATAGCTTTCATTGACCCTTTCCTAATGAAACAACAAGGAAAAATTAAATTATGACTCTGGGAAGAGTCCAGGTTAATTAAAAACACCAATGTAGAAATATCCCCTACTGTTGGGGTATATTACAATTCAGGTATGAAGCTGAGGGCTGTATAAAAATTGGCTCCCGTGTTGTATTTTGATATTGGCATTTGGACATTTGCACTTTGGACAAACACCGCACAGCCTCAAGATGGAGGCAAACTGCCAGCAATGAGTTTCATCAGCCATCGTGAGGATGTCATTACTTATCGCCTTCTTTGGCCGTCATCACCAGAATGAATGCTGCTCAATGGAGCTGAAACGACGACAACGATGGTGACAACAAGCACCATTCTGGCACACACTGTGTGACTGAACGGTGGTTTGGTGGGGGAACTCTAGGGGCTATTTCTGTTCCACTCACTGCTTACTATACTCAGTCAGTTCCCTGATGGGCTTTTAGAACGTGCTCAGAGCTCAACACCCTCACCGCCTTCCTCACTGTCCGTGGACCTGTCACAGAAACCCTCAAAAGACCCTGGGAGAGTTGTGGACTCTCTCTCTGTATGTTATTTGCACTTTAAGTACAGCGAATGTACGTTACATTCCACCAGTGGAATTAAGAAGGGATCAGTCATTGCTACTGTACCCCTGCTTGCCCTCACCATTACCCAAGATCCACTTCTCGCCCATAAGGTGTTTTACTTGTGATCTACATTTTTGGGGCCACTCTTGCAATAGGGCATTTACAGAGGGAGACAAAAGGCTTCCGTGGGGACAGTTAACGCAAGTTAGGGTCTGCTGTGTATTGTGTAATACGTGGTAGCGCATGCCGGCAGGGATGTTTACAGAGTGCAGAGTCTGGTGGCATTGCTGTGGAGACGACCGCATTGTTTCTCTAGGCAACTGACTGCTCCGACAGGCGGCTGCGACCGGCGGCAGGGATGGAGGTCAGGACGTCAGATTGGTCTCATTCCATGGGTCTTGTCCCCATGGTGCCACGCACTGCAAGACACACGCTTTGTTTGAAGATCCCAGAGACGGGACCAGGAGTCACTTTTCTGTTTTGTGCCTTCCGTCCCCCCGTCCCCCCCGACATCACTGCTTCCTTTTTACCACTTTGCAAGGCCAAAGAATGCTGTTCATGTCATTCTGCATAAATGTGTGGCTGTTCTCACGTGTGTGTGTGTGTGTGTGTGTGTGTGTGTGTGTGTGTGTGTGTGTGTGTGTGTGTGTGTGTGTGTGTGTGTGTGTGTGTGTGTGTGTGTGTGTGTGTGTGTGTGTGTGTGTGTGTGTGTGCGCGCGCACGCGTGCGGTGCACATCACATCTATGAATGCGCGTGGATATACGTACAGTATATAGTGTGTATTCACGTTCATGTTTTTGGCTAGTTCTCATGGGAGCACCTGGAGATGTTGCTTGGAGCACATGGCAGGCCTTCTATGCTTTACCACAGTGGTTTTCAACCTTTTTCATACCAGGACCCACTATTTATTCAGAATTTTAGCCACGGATGACCATTTGATGACATTTTAGCCCCACAGACCCCAAAACTAAAGTTATTTTGTCCACAATAACAGGCTGGATTTCAGAGGCAAAACAGGCAAACATACAGATCAAAGTGACCATTATTCTACCCTTGCGGGTCCATTTTTCTTTCATTTTTACACTCTCAAAGAATTACATCTGGTTAACCAACTTTCCATCATTTAGCCTGGGGACAACCTGGAACTCTCTCAAGGACCACTGGTGGTCTCTGGACCGCCGTTTTTTATATCATATCTGTTTTTCATATCAAAATCTAGATCTAGTTATTTGTAGCATGTGACACCAGAGCTCGTTAATGTGCACTTGCGCACCAGGTGTATGTGCAGCCCTCTGCATGGATGCATGCTTGTGCATTTACGCACATGTGTGTCATGGGTGCACCTTGGTGGGTGGAAAATTCCCTCTACTTCTTCATGCTCATCTCAATATGTTTCCCCTTCTTTCCACTCCCCACCACACACACACACACACACACACACACACACACACACACACACACACACTGAGTCTTGCCATTTGTTTGCCACTCGGGCCTCCCGTCAAAGATGGACAGAATTGAAAGTACAACATGCCACAAATCTTTTTAGAGGGCTTTTCTCTGTCTCTGAGTTTGCCGTGTGTTTAGGATTCTTGAAAGCTTCAGTGCTCTGTTTGTTTTTGAAACTGCCGCTCATCCAAAGCCGCTGTGCGGTGTTATGTCTCTGCCAGCTCCTTGAAAAGACGGGAACGGCTGACTTTGACAGTTCGGGGACATACCTTGCATACCTGTCGGTATATAGCCCCCTCTTGTTGAGGAGTATCTGCATTTGTTTTTACACTGCAAATATTGTACTTGAACAATCCTAAAACTATAAATAGAGCAAAGTAATTTTGTTGTAGCCTATAGGACCTGTAACTCAATTCAAGGACAAATTTGGACAATATGCATGTGTGCATCAGTGATTATGTGGCTGACTAAAATGTCTTTGAACTAAATAAAAAAAATGTGATGCCTAAATACATTTTAGCTGTAGTTTTAAGTGACTAAAACATAATTTAGATACAAACATTTCAGATTATGAAAATAAAACTAAAACTAAATGGAATGTTATTCAATAGATTATGACTGAATCAAAATAAACACTTTCTTTGAAAATCATCACGGCAGAGTGCGAGTGTGCTAATATTGCATATCTACCATTGCAGAGTTGAAAACTTGATGGGTGCAAGCTGAACTATGCAAGGGGCCATTTCCAATGAAACAAAGAGGCCATGTATTGCATGGACACGGTTGTCTTTGCCTGCGTGCGTCACTGCTGTCAGGAGCTCGGCGAAACATCCACTGTGTTGACCCAACAGTCTCCATTTTATGATTCACAGCCTGCCATTACAATGCATCGCCGTATGATTTTGTAGTTATGCTATCAATGCAGGAATACAAAAGTAGTGCCAGTGTACGGTAGGATTTAGGAAGTGTACGGTAGGATTTAGGAAACTTAAGAGATTATTAAAAGTATATTTTTTTACAGGTGCTTGAAAAGCACCTTGATTACCTGGACTACTACTTATTTATGATTGTCTGCCTCTAAGCCAATGGTAGCCTTGCAAAATGAGTTAACCAACAATATGTCAGAAACAAACAAAAACGTGTGTTAGAAGAGCTGGTTTCATCTGGCAGTCACAATGAGTCATTCTTGTGTGCGTACTTTTACAGTGAAAGGAATTGTATTTTGTTAATTTAACCAAACAACTTCTTGAATCAGTGCATTATCCTGGTCATGTGTCATACACTTCTTCATAAACTAGCTTGTGTATATGGAATTAGTTAGTGTCGCTCACTGCAGTCTACATTATGTGGAGAATCAGGTTTGTTTTCATGTTATGCTGTATATACTGTGTTAACCTCTCTAATAGCTTTTTAAGTTTTTAAGCTAACCTCTTGACCAAAACTAGACGGATCACACCTTCGCTGAGACCCAGTAATTCCCATCCTCAGTGGCTTCCGCCTCCTTTAGCCTGTATAAGTGGGAATTGAGGAGTGGAAAAGGCTTTGAGAGCTGTAGGTGGGATTAGAGTGGGGAGATTATGTTGGAGTACCGAGGGGTCTTTTTGGAGTGTGGTGTGAGTTTCCCAGGGCTTAACCACCTCATGGGCGACACATCGGGGGCCGGGCGGCCCTTACTTCTCAACCAGTCTAATCCACAGGGCTTTTACAGAGGAACAGCATCCTCAGTGAATCCTGCGGGAGGTTCGCATCTCAAGTAGGCTTCACTGTTTGGACTAGACATCTAAAGGGGAGAGGGGGCAGTAGGGGAGCATGTAGGCTAACTTCATTGTACCAAGGAAAGAATTGTGTCAAGGAAATGCAAATTTATGCTCTTTAGGATTAAAGGGCTTTATTTTTTAAAGAGCTTTGCATCTCTAGTGAATGATGGTTTAAGTCACTGTAGTCTTCCCTAGGCTTGTTGTGAACTTGTGATTGATCTCACACTTTTAACCGAGTAATTAAAGTGAGCTCACACGAAAGGATCCAAACATTTGGGGGAAAAAAACTTTTTACAGTTCAGCGCAAAACATATTGTAGTCTTGTCATACATGCATGAGACGTTCTGAAATGGTGACCGCCACACTAACTCGCTTAACATAAAACCCTGTGCCTCCTCCTGCCTTCCCACTGGGGTCACCCCAGAGCCTTTTGTGAAGCAAAAAGGTCCCTGAACCATGAGCAGAGAGGGCAGGACGGGGCAGAGGAGGGTGTCTGCATGCAGGCACCCAAAACCCACCCGGGCCTCCCTTCACCACCACCACCCACACCAATTAGTCCTCTTGTCCGTGATTCATCTTCCTGATGTGTCAGAGCGACCACTCCTCCTGGGTGGTCAGTCTGGACAGGGTGGGTGACACCGCTGAACCTTCTCAGCATCATCAGTGACACATACGTATGGTAGAACTCCTCCCCTCGCTGGTCTAGATCTTTTTTGGGGGGGTGGGTAAAGCCTCCATGATTGTCGTTGGTCTTCAGAGAGGTCAGGAGTGTCTCATTTGATGTTATTTAGTTACTGAACTGGACATTGATGGTGGGGGTGTTGTCTGATGTGGTTCTTACTGACTGTGCAGTGGGAGAAAGTAATTAGGTAATTCATTCATTTTCTGAAGTACTACTGTTTTAAGAAAATAATGCGATTTTGAGGGATGTGAGTAATTATTATATCATATACAGTATTTACTTGTACTCGTTTCGGCCTTTTCATAATGTCTGATCTACAAGCTCACAATGTGTTGTGTCATTGTGAGCTTTTCATTGTCTGCTATTTTCAAAAAATGCTTATACGTGCGCATGTGCAGATTCACAAGGTGTTAATGGAAAATGGTGCATTTATATAGCACCATTATCCAAGGCGCTTTACAGAGCTTGTGCATCACATTTACCCATTCTCTCTCTCTCTCTCTCTCTTTCTCTCTCTCTCTCACACACACACACACACACACACACACACACACACACACTGATGGCAGTGGAAACCATGCAATGTAGCACATCACACTTCGACACTAACTCTGGGGGAGCCCGGTCTCAAACCGGCAGCCTTGCAGTTACAGTACCATCCGGTGACTCTACCCCTGAGCCACTGCGGCGCCTAATGACAGACATTGAAGAGAAATGCCATTAAGCGTCATCGCTAACAACCACATTACAGAGAACCTGTCGTTTGGGTTTCAGTATTTCATCCATGCATGGCTCAGCCCACTATATCTCCCATTTGTGCTGCTGACGTTTCACCGTGGGATTAGTCCGCTGACAGATATGGGACCGCTCATTCTCAGAGAAATCTGCGATGACGACTCTACTCTAATGGATCGTCGGCTCTGAGTCGCTGCGACGTCTTCGACACCCTGAATGTGCTTAATTTCCAGGAGTTTATGTGTGTGTGAGTGTTGTGTATATTTGCTTTAGCGCGAGGTGTTTAAAGAGCCATCAGGCCGGCCGTTGGAGGGATTGATGTTTCTTCTTGACGTTTATATTGGACTCGCACATGTGCAAGCGATCAAGACGGGACGACGTTCAGCCCTGAACCCGCTGATAACTCCTTATTACTACCCAGTGGTGGCTTTACTTAAGTAAACTGTCTGAAATGTAGAAACACAAGTGAAAATCCGTAATTCTAAATGTAAAGTAGATGTAGGCTACAGAAACATACAATAGAGCAATAGAGCCTTTTCTACAAAAGTATTGGACAACAGATCTGTTCTCCACTAGACTGGGCAGCATTACCTTTGGGGTGTATGAACCGGAGTGAATGGTAAAATACGTCACATTGTAGTCAGCAGACAGGAAACCTGCAAGGTGGAATCAGTATTATGAATGAGTGCTTGCCAATGCTTATTCCTCCTTGTGGTTTCCTGCTTGATGCCTACAAATCTGACTACAACCAGTTACCATCTGCTCCAGACCAGTTCACACAGAGATTTTGTAAATTGGTGACTCCTCCACTAATCTGATCTCTCACTAATATTTGAGAAGCAAGATTTCAGATTTATGGTGATCACAAAAAATAGTGTATTTATTTTGGCCTTTTGACTAAGAGGCTTTTAGCTTTCAGTAAGAAACCAATACACAGGGAAGTCAGACTTTGATATTCTAACCACACCTGATGGTCTATTGGGGTAATGTTAACTCCATAGACGCATAGGAAACAGAAAAGGCCTAAAGCCCATCACATCACCGCTGGCATAGCTGTCCAAACCAACCCAACGAGAGACAAAGGAGACAGATGTGGACGCAGTGACACTACGACGACTTAACAAGGTCCTCGGGACATCTGGATCCTCTACAGCCATGTCCCATCTCCCCTGGCAGCACCGTCCGGGGACCAGCATCAGCGTTACATTTCATAATACCACCCCCACCACTAAGCAATTAGTTCAGCATGACTTATATCTCGCCCCGTCTGTCTGCCGACGGAATGGCGGCACAATTACCGCTCACAGAACAAGAGAGAGCGCCAGAGGAGAGAGATGAGAGCCAAGGAATGAGAGCAATGTAAACCCGACGTGCGAGAGAGAATGGTGGGGGGCTGGGGGGCTGTTAGATACCACTTTGAGTTAGTCGAAGGCGACTTCAGTCTCGTCGGAGATGCCGTTGTTTGAAATCTTCACTCCAGAGTCATGGAGTGGAGCTTGAGGAGGGTGCAGGGGGCTGTGAAGGGAAGGTTTTTTTCCCTGTCTTGATAGCGTGTGGCGTGGTTTGTGGGAATTCCACATGTCAGATTAATTTGATGTACAATATGTTATGATGCGGCCCGCCTCCCTAGATCATTCACCACCGCAACATCCACATCAGCAGCGTGGTCCCCAAGCTGATTTAACTTGTGAAGCAAAAGACACCATTTCAGAAAATGTCTTAATATTTTCAGTCCCCACCCCATTCCCCTCACAGTGAAAACAGCAGCACTACTTCTGAAAAACAAAAAAATCTAATTCATGTTATTTGTTATGTAATTTTGTTATGTAATAAGTTATGCATTTTTTTTTTATTTCTTCATGAAATTGACAAAAAAAATATGGTTTTCAACCTGTGAAAATTATTTAGCCTTCTTTTTAGATGGAGCGCCGTGATTTTTATTTTTATTTTAATTTTTTGTAGTTTTTCTGTTTTGTATATGGAGTTAACATTACTCTAATAGACCCCCTGGGGTGCTTATAATATATGAAAATTGGTCTTTAATGTATATATTTTCTTCCTGAATGCTGAAGGCTTGGCCACATACACATATACCTATGGGTGTCACACAGTTTGCAGTGCATTTCTAATGGGTGCATTTCTAATGGGTTGTTTGAAAACAAGTGTTCTCAGACCATGTGACTCCCATTGGTAAATCATGACCCCGCCCACATTATCATACAATAACTTTAGGTTGGTGCTGCATCAGTCCAGGTGGCTGGTGCTACGGTGAAAACCAGGTAGACTTGATGAACTTGTGGTTGTGGCCACATAAAATTTTTTAACACACCTTTGAAAAAAAGAGCTTCCTTCTAGTACAGGGGTTTTCAACCAGTGGTCCGGAGACCACCAGTGGTCCTTGAGAGGATTCCATGTGGTCCCCAGGCTGAATGATGGAAAGTTGGTTAACTAGATATAACTCTGACTAACTCTAGAGAGTGTAAAAATAAATGAAACCAAACGGACCCTTACGGGTCCATAAAATGTCATCAAATGGTGCTCTGCGCTCAAATTCTGAATAAATAGTGGGCCCTGATATCAAAAAGGTTGAAAAAAGTATAATCCTAGTATCCGACGACGACGATGTGGGAGGATGATCCCGACACAGTGGTTGGGTAACAGAAGACTGACAGAATTTGCTATAACTAAGTCATAAGCTACGACTGCAGAGTTTAGCATCGTGGTCACAGCAGTTCTCTTGAAATTCTGTACAGTATGGCGAAACTGTAAAGTTGTAAACTGAGATCATAAAATTCCTAGCAGACCTTTTATATCTTTTTTCCCCCCTCCTCCTCCCTTTTACAAAAATGACAATTCCATCTGCGGTGGATTAAACCCAGATTTCTAGGGGGGTAAAGATAGAGGGTAGGGTGTGTGTGTGTGTGGTGGTGGTGGTGGGGGGGGGGGGGGTGGTCTAATAAAATGTCTAATATTTTCAGCCCCCTCCCCCCAGGGTATAAAGCGTTTGTGATGAAGTGTGAGCCTGCCTTTGTAGGTTTTCTCCACTCCCATAGCATCGGTGAAAAACAATGATTATCCTTACTCAGGGCGGAATCAGAAACACATGCCTTGTATCGCACCGTGCAATCTATGTCAATAAGGTTTGTGTGTGTGGCTGTCAAGTGCATGTAACTTGCATTAAGTCATCAAGACTAAAGAATGGAAATGTGATGTGAGGGTATAAGCACCGCTTGGGCCCAGAACCTGATCAAGGGCTTGGAGAATGAGCCGTGATCTGTATCGGCTCCTTTACCTCCTGGACCTCCTCCTCCGTGGAATCTGCCTAAACTCATGTCTGCTGTCTGGATGAGAAACCTCCTAACTCCAAAATGTTCATGGTTCAGGAAACCAAAAATATAGGTTTTTCAGGAAATTAATAAAACCTTATATTTTTAATACAATGCAAAATTAGTACCTCATCAAAGTTGGTGTAGCTGTGACTTTGTAGTCCATCACTTGCATGAGAGTTTGAAAGTCCAATGGACTTAGGAGGCTTTGTTTGAACTCAATGCAGGTTTCCATTGGTGCATAACCAACACACAGCCGTAAAGGGTGTTCAATAGCATTGATTATGGAAAAAATAAATAAAAATAAAAAGTAGAGTCAGGTGGTTTCCTCCTGACCGCAACGATGATTTAGTTTAGGTGAAAGCCTCCAGTTCTACTTCCGTCTTCTGTTATGACACCAATACGTTTTATTTGTATTTTCATTTTATTTTTAATAAATGTACAGTACATTGATTGATTGCATTGACTGGTGAATGTTTCCTTTTGTTAATTCCTTCTCCAGGGATGCTGGTGGTGATTGTACTCTTGCTAATAGCCATCGTGGTGATCGCAGTGTGGCCTGTGTAGACGCTGTCACGCTGAGCATGGCATTGACACTGGAGCTACCGCTGGAGCAGCAGTTTGCCAGAGAGAAGAACCTACAGGGGAGAACCTTGGATTAAACCCTTCACACCTGCAGCAAGGCATGATTCCTGTTACTCACAAACTCAATGAAACGTCTCACCTACTGCTCTATGCACACAAAATAACTCGTCCTACTCATGATACTTATGAAGGCTCTGTTTCAGTCAGTGTGCTGCTATTGGGCATTTAGTCTCAGTTGTTTCAAAGGGCCTGTAACTCTTTGAATGTGTACAAATGAAATCCAATGGACATTTACGGGTCTATTTGGTTCCATTTGTACACTCAAGAGTTATGGGGATGCTTGGAATTAAAAACAGTTTGACAACCACTGCACACTAAATATAACAGAGCCTTAATTAGGTCCCACTGCTATCTTCTGACCAGGCTTGAATGGTACTTTTTAACTGGTACGGGTACTTTTTTTGTTATCACGTCAGCCAAGGTTCCAAGCACACCGTGGCGATAGGAAAAGGTAGCGTGAAAAAACACTGCAGACTTCCGTCTGGCCAGGGAGTAGTGTCCCTGGTGGCTCGTCCAATCAGGATAGACTCCAGTCTTATACCGCATGGAAGCTGCTGGAACTGAGTGTAAAAAGTACGTTATGCTTCATTCCCCCTTCGGCTCATGAGACGAAGGGGGAATGGAGTTGAGTTTTTAAAGAACCAGTATTGTTTTTAATAAGGTGTTGGCTGGGTAGAGGCCACTGCTGACCCGACAATAGCATCTCGTTTCGGGGAGTTTTTTTCTTTGTTTAAAAACAGTGAGGCGCTCGATTTAACTTGTCCTCTGCAAATTATATGTCTACTGTTGAAGTTGTCTGTCTAGATGAATCAATCACACATCAAGTGGTTTTTTACTATTTAAAGGTATATATAGGTTTGGGATTATTTTGGAATATATTCTTTTGCCCAGGTCTGGTGTTGACTTAACGGTAGGGACCTCCCACACCAGTCATAACTCTGTCCGTGGTCCAGTCTGAGACCCTGACTTAGTACTGTGTAATTCCACTAGCTTTGCAACACACACACATTTACTGTAGCTGCCATAATGTTAGCATTTATCTTGGGGCTTTTATAATGTTTATAGAATAACACTCCGCCAAAACAAACACGGTCGCGTTGCTAACGCGACTGTTTTCCCTCCTTGTAAATCAACGCAGCCTTAATGGATATGCTGTACTTTGTAATAAATAGCCGTTAACAGCCCCTGGACTCCTGGCTGTCTGCATTTGTCCTCACTACACGCTCCTGAGGCTTGGGTTTGATATTCAGTCAGTTTACTGTCAGTGTCCTGTGAGTGTGACAAGTTGTCATGTCACCACACTGGTCACAATGCCTTCTGAGGACTACAATAATCTTTTCTCTTCTAAAATGTTTTGTTGTTGTAAAATGCTGATCAGTCAGTGGTCCATGACCCATGTGTGGTCTGTCATTGGACAAATGTTGTCTGTAGTAGACTGCATTTAGCTACAGGGGATTTTGACTAATCGAGTATGAGATTGACAGTCATCAATTGACTAAGACTGCGTGGATTGTAAGTAGGACGTGGATTGTAAGTAGGACATTATTTTTGATATCTAAAACAGACTTAAGGTTCAGAGTAATGATTCCAAGCAAGCGAAACACCTTTTCCCCCCCTCCAAATGTAACAAGAGTTTATTTCAACTGAAAATGAGAATTTATGTCTACCAGGTTGGTGTGTTCAGTAGTTATTATTATTTCCTTCTTTTATGACAACCATCTAAACAACCACAAACAAGTAAAAACAACAAACGAAAAAAAGAAAATATTGAAAAAAGACATAATAAAATCCACAATGTCTCGTGTCATTAAATATATTCATATATATAATAATATATTAGTACACATCGTAAAACAACATTGAAAAAAGAAAAGAGAAAAAAATCGGGATAGCTAAACAACATTTACAATTCATAGTATGAACACAAAGTAACACTTTGACAGGTCTGTGGATAGCGTCAGGAACAGTCAAACCACTGCCCTGGGAATGGATCTAAAATGTACACCATGGGTTTACAGAACGAGTCAGTGGTGGAAAGTAACCAAGTACATTTACTTAAGTTCAATTTTGAGGTATTTGCACTTTACTTGAGTGGTTTGAGTGATTTCCAATACGATCTACTCCACTGCATTTATTTGAATGGTTTGAGTGTTTTCCAATACCATATACTCCTCTGCATTTATTTGAAAAGTTGAGTTCGAATTATTCATACAAAACACACATTAGCCATTTCAACCTCTATACATTTTGGTCATTTGAAAATGGCAGATGTACAAGTGATGTGACACATTGTGAGCTTGTAAATCTGACATTTTCAAATACATTTTGTGATGCATAAAGAGCACTTTCTGCTTTGGTACTTTAAATAATTTTGATGCCTAATGCCTTTGTACTTTTAGGTAACAATTCTGAATTAGGACATTAGGGGCCCTATTTTGATTGTCTTTAGTCAAAACTTGGAGGTGTAGCAAAGCTCTTTGACCACTCAAAACAGCCAAACAGCTTTGCCACACCTCCAAGTTTTAACTTAAGACCTGATCAAAATAGGGCCCTAGGAGTATGTCTACATTGAAGTACCTTTACTTAAGCAAAAACTCTAATACTTTGTCCTCCACTGTGAGATGTAATTATTACATATTGTGCCAAACAGAAACATTTACATGTAATGCAGTGTTCTATAGCAAATCAATGAACATTAACATAAATATACACTGTATACAAATATGTGAATATCATCTACTGTATGTGTTTTGTCTTTGCTTATAGTACCATGTTGATAGACTGCCTTTTTTACTTAATTAAGGGCACGTGTTCAAAATCGTGAATGTAGTTCATAAACAAACAGTAGCTTACAGTCAAACATGGATGAATTTAGTTGGTTTTTATTAGAGACCATTTAGAATGCTCATGAACTAGAGGTCATTTCAGTGCATCAAAAGCAGTTACTCTCAATGGGGCCAAAATGAACTGTCGTGAAAATACAGAATATTATTGACAATACAGATTATTATTATTATCATTGTCGTTATTATAAAAAGCCTTAGTTCTCGGCCCCATTGATTTCCTCTCTCCATTGCGAACAACTTCTTACATAGGCTGCCTCTACCACTCTAAATCAAAAACCAAAATGCCTGTTCAGGTTTGCGATAACGCAGAGGAAAAACCTTTACCATTGAGAGCCCTTTGGGGGAAGGGTCGATCGTTATGAAATTTAGGGGAGATACAGTACACTTTTGGATGTCTTTCAGCAAAGCACAGTGCAGAGAATTACTGTGACGTCTCAATAGGGAACTGCAGCTGTTGAGTGCTCCTACAGTACAGCGCCCTACAGTGAAAGTACAACCGTTCATTGTGTGCTCAATGAAGTCTAATAGGTGATGGCTGGCGTAGCGTTAGCTGTTCTCTTCTCTATACCATCCCAAGAGATAGTTTTAAGGGACCTGTCCTTTGGCCGTTGTTCACATTAGTAATGTTGGAAGCTCCACAGGCTAGTTTAAGGAGAAACGAAGAGGATTTGAAGACAACTTGCTTTGCACCTTATAATGGTAAGCAAATTCTCTATTGTTTAACTGTCCTTTTTCTTTGCTTCCGAAAAAACAAAAAATAATACAAAGACTGTTATCTAAAATCCTCTTCTGTCTAAAAAAATAAAAAATAAAACTGCCTATGCATATGTACTATGTAGTGGTCAGTAGCCAAACCCATTTTAGTACATTAGAACGCATCATTCAAATAAAAATATTTTTTTACATTCTAATAATTTTTAATTTGTGTTTTCTTACAAAACATACTAACAAGATCATTGAGGGCAAACTGTATACATTCTGTTAAAAATGCTAATAGGCAAATCGCGGATATGTCTATATTGTTGGTTAGAAGTGTTGTTTCACTTGGTGTATGTATTAATGTATTCTGTCCTCATTCAATTCCAACATTTGTCCTATAGTACATCATGTACTGTCTCATTCTTTTTCAGCTCACACTATTTTGGTCTCATGATATTTATGGTCGACACATGATCGGGTATAGAAAAATAATATTACAGCCATTTAGCAATACACTTTAATTTACTCTGTAAATGTATTCTGAGAGAAATAAAAATGTGAGTTTTTTTTAATTGAGAAATGATCTTAGTACTTTGTAATTGCATCGTGAATTGAATTCACCAATGTCTAAATATTAAGATGATGATGAAATATTAAGACGTGCTGAAGTTAGCAGACAAAGAAAAAAAATGCATTTTAATAATAAAAATATACTATTTTCAGCAGCACCTGTTAGTGAATCGAACATTGCAGCTTTGTCCAGGAGGCAATGGCATGCAGGGTGATCTGTACAATATTGTACATAAAAATAAGAAATTAAAGAAGGAATTCATAAGTTGTATGACAGCAAATCTGTCAACATAAATGAATGCGTCAATGCCATGTTAATCCTTTGTGCGATTACCAGAAAATGTCCATAGTTCTTGGCTAATTTAAAAGTGTTCAAATCCTGATCTAGGATGTGATTGTTTTCTGGGATACTGCACACAGTGCACAGCCATGATGGGACAAAGGCCCTTTCTGCAAATGCCTTCTAAACCAGTAGTTCTCTTCACTTTCAAGATTTTAAAAACGCAGTGCTCAAACATAACAGATATACAAGCTTGTATACCTGTTATGTTTGAACAGCCAATAAAAAAATACTAAGAAAAGAAAAATATAAAATGGCGCTGATGCTTTCCCGGTTTGAGTGCGGTAAAACATTTCTTATGCTTGGAAATATTTTTATGGCACTTTTAATTAAATGGAGCAAATGCACATCTGTGTTTGTATGATGTCATTGGATGAAGAATTGTACCATATTATGAGCAATGAGGGTTTTTTTTATGGGACAAAAAAGCTCACTTATGCTCAAAAAATGAAACCTAAGGAGGCTAAATTGCAGTGGTCATTCAGTGGCTTCATCTCAATTCAATTCTATTAAAGTGTTCATCTTATCTGTCTTTCTTTTTGTCTCAGCAGAGGATATTCGTTCGGATCAGAGTATAAAATATAATGGATTCATATTGAGATATTAAAAAAAGATGAACAACAAACAACTTTATATAATAAGGGGTGCAAAGTCGGCAAATCCACTCGAGCTAAACCTCGAAGGAAAATAACCTGTGAAACCAAAAATCTGCAAGGTGAGCTCCTTCAACAAAGTTCACAAAAAACAAACAAAAAAAATCATCCTAAATAGTTCTCTTCATGCTTCTATACACGAAAAAGCAGCGACACAAACAGTCTCTTTTCTGTCCATACATATTCTTTCTTTCACGTTTTTTTGTTGTTGTTACGACCCACTCCTCTTCTCCATAATGTGTTCTCTAATGTCCTCCTCCCTCCTTCCCATATCCCGCCGTTCCTCTTTTCTCCTCTCTGTTGGGAGCCTTTTTACGGCTTCTTGCACTTGCCTTTCTTCTCGCGTTGCTGGAACTTCCTCAGCCGGCGGGCCCACGTGTCCCGCCACTGGATGACCAGGCTGCCCTTGTCCGCCACCACGCCGCTCTGCCCGGGGGAGTCCTCGTCGTTGCCCAGCAGCAGGTACTTCTTGCCGGGTTTGACCTTGGGACACTTGCAGGCCACGTCCTTGGCGCGCACCCACAGCAGCTGGTCGCCGCGGCGGATGCGGCTCTCGCCCTGCTTGTAAACGGAGATGATGTTGACGGTGAACTTCCACCATTCACCCGCCTTGTCGGCCTTCAGGATGTGCACCTGGACGGCTGTGGGCGTAGAGAGGGGAATATTGGGGGATATTAGGATTATCACAGCAATTTCTGATTATTATTATTATTACATAGGTCATTTCAAGGAAGCAGGCAATCTGATCTGTTGAAACAGCCATCTAGCTGTGCACAAGCACAATGGAACATCTAATCAAAACATTAAAAAGGCGCTCACAGAGCACAGCCGGATTGGTAGCTACTAGCTAACATTTTTGTGAAATATCCATTTAGGTTGAACAGCAAAAGTATATTATGCAGACTAAATTATGTCTCAATTATGTCAAGCATTGAAAGGGAACACCTATATAAGCCATATAACTATTGAACAAAGGTGTTATTTTTGTATAGATTGGCAGCCGTTACAAACTTAGATCTTCATATTGCTGACTTACATTAAGAATGAATGGTAGTTTGTATGTACGTTCACGTCTGCCTGTGTGAATGCAGCAATATCATCTTAATGCATTGAATCGTCCAGCCTATGACTCTGCTGCTCTGTGTGTCTGGCCATGGCTCTCCAAAGCCTTTCAGTCTGTCTTCCAAAGGCCTCTACAAATAGAATAATCACTAGCTTCAGTGTTCCATTAGCTTCTAGTTGGAACAAAGACTATCTCTGAGCCAGAGCTTCTGAAAGCCTCCCAGGTCCGACTATTATTGATTGTGTAGAATCATTGAATAAAAATAGCCTTGTTTGCTTGCTTGAGGTCAGGTTTGCCAAAATGGATTTACACCCCAAACACGCCAAATGCTCCAAAATGCATCGGGTACATTTTGTTAGGTTCCTCTAGTTGTGTTTCACCATGTTAATGTTTTTTTTTTCAGCCTTCCCTTTCTAGGAAACACACAATGGAGGAGACATTTTTTTTATTTTGTCCACACAACATCTCTAAGGTATATTAATGGCATAGTAAAATGTTGAAAATGGGTGGAATTCCCCTTTAAGGCAGCCATGGAACACAGACAGAACAGAGAATGTTCATTTGATTATGTGATGAGTGTACAGGACAGATTTAGAAGACATTTGTAGAACTGGCATTAGGTCAGGTGTGCTTGTTGGCTGAACATTGACCTCTGACCTCCTCCATCACCCTGCATGCCTGTACAACCTGTGACCAGCGGAAGGTCTTCTTCTTCCTTATGTTTGTGTTTAGACAACAGAATGCATTGCCTAGCATTGTGCTGTCTGCTCTGTAAATATAAATAGCACTGAATGGCCTCTTGTTGATGCTGCTGCTGCTTGGTTCTGTTGTGCAAGAGCAGTTCTACATTTGAGACAGAAAGCCCTAACTCCCCCCGTAACCACAATGGCAACACAAACACTCCCACCTCCCGCTGCTGCATGTCTTTCCATTGATTTTGTCTTCATATGGACCGCAGTGGCTTGTAGCATCACTGTGCTACGCAGCGTGTCGCCCCTGCTCTCCCGCTGCTCTATTCAAAACAGCCATAAACTATAGCACTTTCTGCAGCCACGCTACATTATGTGAGTTCATGTATCACTGTCTGTGTGGGCCCTGGGTGGCACTCAGCCTTTAGGGGATATTATGCTGGTATATCGGTCTGGTTTGTGTCTGACAAAAACATTCCTGCAGACTATTGTTTGGTACTGTAGTTGTTTTAAGTGGGCCTTTTTTCTGCTTCTCATGGTGTACATGTAGACTGTAGAGACCCCGGTGAGAGATAAAGTGGATTAGGCCTCGCTTGCTCACTAGGGAACAGCATGGCAGTTGAAACTGCCAGGGAGTAATGGATTAGAGGCATCATTACAGTAACCAGATTATAACTATCAGGTTACAATTCAAGTCGAGTTATAGTAGCTGGAAGAAGTTTTATGGCATGATTTATTAATTTTTGACACCAGAATGTCTTTGCTTTGATTATCGTTATGCCTGACTTGTCCATCACATATTGTACAGAATAATTATAGCCAATGTACAATCTCACACTCGTGAGCAGGGATGATTAATCTGTCCATAACACAAATGTGTCTGTGTCAAAAACTTGTCTTGTCCCGGGCAAATGTTTGTTTCAAACACTATTCAAATGTTCTTATTTAATCAAATTATTATAGTAAGCCCTGGCCTGCTTCTGCATGAACGGAGCAAGCTAATATTTATGGAATTAGTTATAAAGGTCTTTTACTTATATATCACCATTTAGTCATCACCTAAACCAGCCAATCGGAGTACCTCGAGGAATGACCGACCTCCGACCACGCATCCATTGCTTAACTTAAAATAAAGACCCCTATTTACTTTGACACAATGTATGGCACATTATATGAGTCCACTACAACAGTGGTTCTCATGTTGTCTTTTCAAGGACACCTGTATTGCACGTTTGGTACAGACTCAAACACTGCTGCTGCGTGAGGAGGGCAGATTGTTGTTGAGTGAAGGTGGGATTATGTGTCACTCATCAACGCCAGCAGTTCCCGTATGCATTCATTTCAACATGGCCACCACGTGTGTGTGTTCCCTCCCTGCTGCCTGCTGATGTAGCAGCAGGGAGGGAACACACACACACACACACACACACACACACACACACACACACACACACACACGTTGTGTGAGGTGCGTAATGGGGGTAGTACTACTCAGTACAGTGTTGAGTGATATTGACAATATGACGCCTCGTCTTCCCAAGGACTGCAAACCAACACCCTCCAATGCAACACTTTTGAAAGAATGTGTCATATGGTAGTATGTCATATTGGATTATATATTTTTTTATTAACGTTTTTTTAATGTTTACAGTACGTATGACATTTGCAACTTGTTTGCAGTCTATGGAACCCCATGATGTGCAAAAGAAGCCCCTCACTTCACACAAGTGTGATTTTTCTAACTCTTCACACTCCTACATCGACTTTGCATACTAAGCATGTCACTGCTGGTAGTAGAATTTGAGATTCAGGAATCAAGATCTATGGTCTTTGAGGACAACTAACGTAAATCATTTGCCAGCCACATCTATGGACTTTAATGTTTGTTTTAAGGCACTAAATGGCATGTGCCATTGGGAGGGGCTCTCACTTCACACAAGTGTGATTTTTAGATGCATCAGTAAGAGAGGTTGTCGGGGTGGAAGGTTAGGGGTGTGTGTGGGGGAGAGAGAGACAGATAGAGGAGGTGTCGAGGTCGAGCCCCTAACTCCCTAAATCCGAGCGGAACAATGAGCCAGCCTGTCAGTCAAAGCTGCAGAGGTATGTGTGTGTGCTATAGGATGCAGTGTTGCCAACTTGGCGCATTTGTTGCTATATTTAGCTTTTTTTCAGACCCCCCCTAACGCCAAAATTAGTGAAAAGCTCCTGGCGGAAAATCTAGTACTTTTTGGCTGGTGAGTTGGGACGAAATTGATTGATTGACAGGCGCCATAGATTAAAAAAAACTAATTTTTCACCATTTTTACTCCTATGTCAGTGGTCCCCAGGCTAAATGATGGACAGTTGGTTAACCAGATGTAACTCTTTGAGAGCGTAAAAAATGAAACCAAATGGGCCCTTGCAGGTCCATTTGATTTCATTTTCACACTCTCAAGAGTTAAAATATTCATCATGCGAATTAGCCACACAACTAGAGAATGTGCATTCTAGTGCATTTTGGAAGTGCCACTAATGCATATTGGATTTTGGCAGTTGGCAACACTGGCAGGATGCTGGTGTTCGGTTGACCAGCTTCTACACAGAGCCTGGACAATCACAGAGGAGGAGGAGGAGGAGGAGGGATGGAAGAGGGGAGAGAGGTCACACGTCTCTCATCCGCACCTTGAATGGACCACAGTGGACAGGACACTCACAGGAATGCTGGATTGGATCGGTTTGGTGTGTGTGTGTGCGTGTGCGCATGTAGACTTAATGAGGTCCTCTTGGAGATCACCTACTGTCCGTCACACCGACTTTGCCTCATCCGCTTTGGTCCTAAACGCTCACTGGGCTGTCAATCAAGGAGATACCCCAGTCCTCCTCACTGCCCCCCATCACTGTGTTTGATGCTTTGTCTCCGTCCATGGAGAGACAGTAAGCTGTCAATAGGAAGGTAGAATGCTTCTAGATAGATACCATACTGCAGACTGCAGGGACCTGCTTCACTGGCTGGTGTTCCAGCAGTGCTGCTTATTGCACATTTCGGGCTGAGAGAGCGTTTTGTTTTGTTTTTTTGTTCACAATGATAAAACAGAAATGTCTTCACTGTCTGTCTAAAAACTTGAATGCACACATTCCAATTTTTTTTACTCACCGTAATCTTTCTTGCAGTATTTCTTCATGTTGATCTTCAGCTTTCCCTTGGAGGCCTTGCAGTAGGACTCACAGTCTGAGGAGGACAGGTCAGAGATACAGTCAGTTGTGTGTGTGTGGTGTATATATTGTATTTAAGTATTGATAAGAGGGCGAAAGGTGCAGGTGGAGATAAAAAGACAATCAGAGCATTATCTTATGACAACAATAGGTAATCTACAAGCACTTAACGTGTGCATAGCACGACACATTGTGAGCTTGTAGAATGGCTATTTTCATTGTGAGACACCAGCGCTCACAATTATACATGGACTATAAATCATCCTTAATAGGTAGTTAGCCCCAGCTGATACACATCTGTTTGATGGTCAAAAAGACCGTCAAACAGAGTTCATCTGATAGAAAGTGTGCACAGAGCTTTACGATGACTGCAGCCCTTTAAAGAAATAGTGGACAATAGGTATGCGTGTGTATGTTAGTGGGAGTGGGGTGGGGGTTGGTGTATTTCTCCTTAGATCCCCCCATGACCCTGTCTACCACCCCTGGCCTGATGCTAAGGACCTCTGCACTGAGCCCATGATACCACCAAGAGGTTTGGGAGAACCATACAAATGACCCACCCACGGCTTATCCCCCACACCCACCACACCACCCATTCCATGTCAATGTTGGACAGATTATTAAGGCCTGTATACTATCCCCACTAGTGCTCTATCCTGCCCCCTCCTCTTCTCTTGTCAAATCACTGCCTAAAAAAGGAAAAGAAAAACAGGATCCCTTTAAGGCCCCTCCAAGGGTTGTGTCTTTTTGCATTTATTGATGGGGGCATTTATTGATGGGGGGCAAGCGGGGCAGGGGTACAAACTGTGATGTGCTGATGTGCTGGGTGGAGGGGGGCACTGACACACAAAGGGAGGTCAGGAAAGAAAAAATTAGCCGTCCATGAAGCATCACGCCAGGGTGGGCAGGAGAGATGTGTCCACTCTGTGGCCATGAACAAATAAATACCTCACACAGGCACACGTTTTTGCTCAAAATTACTAACCGGCCTTCAGAGTCACACAAAGTCGCATGCTTTGCTCAATGTACTCCGGTGCGAATACATGGTGGGAGGAATACATGTGAGCCGGGAGAAAAGAATGCCCACACATGCATGGACACATGGCTTGTGCTGTACAAGATGTCTGTGCAAAAATAGTTGTCTTTCAAGATGGTTCAAAAAGCTTCTAAGTGGTCACATTATTTGCCAGACAACATAAATCTGCTGTTTCATGTTTTTTTTTTCATACCAAACCATTCCTGCTAAGGTGCTGCCCGTGCACTCGTGCACACACACACACACACACACACACACACACACACACACACACACACACACACACACACACACACACACACACACACACACACACACACACACACACACACACACACACACACACACACACACACACACACACACATCCACCAAATCCATGTTCTGTGTGTGCCATATACAGTATAATATATTATATATTATTTTTATGGTGGATTATGGGGATGTGCAGTTCACTACAGTTTATCCCTAGCACATCTTTACTGGTTTTAACCCCTGCAACCCTGGAAGCTTAAAGGACTTGGGCGCTGCTGTAACTGGCTGTTCTGTTGTCACAGCGCCAGCCAGACTCTCACTGCTAGAAAGTACTTAAGAAGCACATTGCATCAATGTATTTGTTTCATGCTGAAAAAACTACAAACTATAACAACTAGGCTGTAACAACCCGAGCACAATAAAACATAAAAATGATGTTTTCTCCCATCCTAACATTTTACTCTTGTTACTAGTTTTTAATTTGTTGTCAAAATTGTCATTGTATGTGGTCCACATATGCCAAGGTGCTAAAGCTAAGTCCACATACAGTAATGTGGACTTAGCTTTAGCTTCATCACAACAGGTGGTCCGGGGACCACCAGCGGTCCCTGAGAGGATTCCAGGTAGTCCCAGCTAAGTAATGGAAAGTTGGTTTACCAAATGTAACTCTTTGAGAGCATAATGAAAACATGAAACCAAGACTCTCAAGAGTTAAAATGTTCATCTGAATTACCGGTAGCCCAAGTCTGCACAACTAGAGAATGTAGAGGATTAATGGTCATTTTGATCTGTGTGTTTGACTGTTGTGTTTTCTCTGAAATCCAGCCTCATGGTATTGTGGACAAAAGCAAAAGAAATCTTTAGTTTTAGAGTCTGTGGTGCTAAAATGTCCTCAAATGGTGGTCCATGGGTCATATTCTGAATAAATAGTGGGCCCTGGTATGAAAAAGTTTGAAAACCACTGGTTTAGTTTATTAGCAGTGGATAGTACGCTTGAATATGAACAAACTGCATTGTCTGTTGTGAGCAGATCTCCTTCGGTATCCTTTTATGCTGGGTGTGAATGAGGTTGCCCTGACAACACGGCAACCAGGAAATATGTGTCTCCAAAAGGGAGGCTATGGGCTGGAGAATGGATACTAATAGACAGAGCAAAGACATGGAAAGCTTCATAGAAAGAAAACACAAGAGTGGCTTCAGAAAGGGCTGTGTGTGACCAGCGCTGGTGTATAAGTAACTAAGTAGATTTACTTAACCACTGTACTTTAGTGGTAGGTGGCAGGGATTGGAACCTCAAGGTTCCGAGTAAGAGTCCTTGAGCAAGAACCCTAGAGTGCAGCTAGGTGCCTTGCATGATTCCTGCCGTCGTTGGTATGTAATTGGGTGAATGTAATGCATAGTTAATCTATCTAATGCACCGCAGATAAAGGTGCTATGTCAATGTTGCGTTCATCATTTAAGTACAATTGAGATATTTGTGCAATTCTTTTACTTGATAATTTCCAATTTTCCAATACTTGCTCTATACTTCCAATACTGCTCCAATATATCTTAGACAGAACTACAAGCTAACAATGTGTTGTGATACGATACAATGTGTGCTCTAATTTATTCGGCTTATATATATTTTTTAGACCTGCTATTTTCAAAAGTTTGTATTTGAAAACTGGAAATGGGACATTCTGCACTACTTATGCAACTTATTCTGCACTACTTATTCTGCACTACTGCAAGTGCAAGTACTTATATATTTGTTTTATTTTGTATATACATTATTTTAATTAAGTCGATTTTGCAGACTTTTTCTCCCTAACCGAAAATTTCTACATTGCTGTACATAATGTGTTGATACTTTTACTTAAGTAAAAAAGAAAAGGAAATACTTTTACCACCACTGGTGACAAGGAACAGAGGAGAGATTTCAGGTATAAGAAAAAAACTAAACTATGATCACCCCAAAAGAGACAAAGTAGATAAAACGAAGGAGTATATGTATCTGCTGTGTCTGATTACCATGTAAATAACAGACAAGGGGGACAACGTGGAAAGGCGTCTTTGTTTTCTCATAACCCCCACCCCACCCCGCCCGCCTTGATGCCGTAGTAAATGTTCCCTTTTGATAGCCTCTGGTTCTCCATTAGTGTACCCCCTGAGACGGCATGGCCAGGGCCCTGCTGAGAGTACCCCCAGATCTCCATTTAGGACACGGCGGTCCCCTACCGCGAGGACAAATGTTCCCTTTGTGCGTGGGCCACGGGCAGGAGAAGTGGGGACGGCGTTTGTTGTCTCTCCCAGCTGAAAGTGTGCTTTGCATATATTCTGAGTAGATGTAGTTACTGGTTGTTTTGTGCGGCTGTTATTTCAGAAGGTTTGAGAGGGAGTAACTGAGAGGCGGACCTTTGCCTCCCGAATCAAAGTCCCGCAGAGCCATTGAGAGCTAATCGTTTCCACTTGAGATGCATTGAGACCGAGTAACCAAGTACATGTACTCATCATGTACTTTAACTTTTACTGGAGTGTTTCAAATTTCCAATACTTTTACTTCCAACTCCAAATATTGTACTTTTACTCCACTACATTACACTTTAGTTAGTGGTTACTTTGTAGATTAGAATCATTATCACAAAACATAAATTAACTACTTCAGCCCTATTTAAACGTTGGCCTTTTGAAAATTGGCCAATCTACTGTATAAGTTCATGTGAGTAGAGCCCGACAGATATATCGGTCATACCGATATATCACTATTCGTACCGATACATCGGTCAGGCTCTACATGTGACGCCTTGTGTGACACGTTGTGAGCTTGCAGATCTGCTATTATTTTGATAGGTTTCATTTACAATACCTTGTGAAACAGGATATTCTGCTAAATGAATACTTTTTTGGTCGTGGGGGGGGGGGGGGGTATGTATTTTTCCAGTAGCTAGACAGGAAAGGAGGGAGAGATGGGGAGTGACACATGGCAAAGCCATGTGTCACTTCACTTTCCCAGTAGAAAAGCAGTGGAGTTCACTGACATCACCAAATTTGGAGCGGCGCTCCTCTCCTCTCCACTGGTATTGGTTAGGTAGTGGGGCTACGCCTATGCCAAATTTTCCAATCTGGAAAATCTGGATATGAAGGAAAATCCCTGGGCATAGCGAGGCAGTGGGGCACTGGTACAAGGAGGTGTGAATGCATGCCCAGGAGGAGGAGGAGGAGGAGGAGGGCTTTTGTTCCTCTCTGAAGCAGAGTGATTGAGAAACAAATTGCAGCAAATAAAGCATGTAATTAGATTAGAGAGCCCAGTGTGCTGTGTTGCTCCACTCTGCTCCACACTGTGCTGTTCTGTTGTGCTCTGCCCTGGGCTGCTGTATGTACAGTATGTAGAGGACCAGAGAGAGAGACAGGCTGTATGTACAGTATGTAGAGGACCAGAGAGAGAGACAGGCTGTATGTACAGTATGTAGAGGACCAGAGAGAGAGACAGGCTGTATGTACAGTATGTAGAGGACCAGAGAGAGAGACAGGCTGTATGTACAGTATGTAGAGGACCAGAGAGAGAGACAGGCTGTATGTACAGTATGTAGAGGACCAGAGAGAGAGACAGGCTGTATGTACAGTATGTAGAGGACCAGAGAGAGAGACAGGCTGTATGTACAGTATGTAGAGGACCAGAGAGAGAGACAGGCTGTATGTACAGTATGTAGAGGACCAGAGAGAGAGACAGGCTGTATGTACAGTATGTAGAGGACCAGAGAGAGAGACAGGCTGTATGTACAGTATGTAGAGGACCAGAGAGAGAGACAGGCTGTATGTACAGTGTGTAGAGGACCAGAGAGAGAGACAGGCTGTATGTACAGTGTGTAGAGGACCAGAGAGAGAGACAGGCTGTATGTACAGTATGTAGAGGACCAGAGAGAGAGACAGGCTGTATGGACAGTATGTAGAGGACCAGAGAGAGAGACAGGCTGTATGTACAGTATGTAGAGGACCAGAGAGAGAGACAGGCTGTATGTACAGTATGTAGAGGACCAGAGAGAGAGACAGGCTGTATGTACAGTATGTAGAGGACCAGAGAGAGAGACAGGCTGTATGTACAGTATGTAGAGGACCAGAGAGAGAGACAGGCTGTATGTACATTGTACAGTATGTAGAGGACCAGAGAGAGAGACAGGCTGTATGTACAGTATGTAGAGGACCAGAGAGAGAGACAGATAGATCTGGGCTGCTGTATGTACAGTATGTAGAGGACCAGAGAGAGAGACAGATAGACCTGGGCCTCGCTCAGCAAGGAATTGCAGGGTTAGGAACACTGCTTCCAAAACAGTGGTTCGGCACCTATTTATGGGTCACAGATCAATCAAGTTTCAATATTTCAAAATATTAGGGCTGTCCCAAACTAAGGATCTTAAGGGGATCTAATTAGCTAACCCTAACTAACTAACTAACTAACTAACTAACTAACTAACTAACTAACTAACTAACTAACTAACTAACTAACTAACTAACTAACTAACTAACTAACTAACTAACTAACTAGTAACCCTGCCATAGAGAATCATTCCATTTAGGCTGAGGGTGATGTCTGAGTTTTAATAGGCCTGTTGAATGATTAAAATTTTTAATCAAATTAATCACAGCTTCAAAATTAATTTAATCATGATTAATCACCATTCGAACTATGTCCAAAATATGCCATGTTTTCCTGTACAGGATTTCAACATTTAAAAAAGAAACATAATCTGCGAAAACATAACCATTTAACTTTAAAATATTGCTCAAAATAGGTGATCTACAAGCCCTCAATGCTTGTAGATCCTCCAGCTATACTCTATGGCTCTGGTTACAGGAAGACACACAGCTATATGTCTCCGTAATACCCTACTGTGCCCATTTCTTTCAATGAGAAAATACTCAGTGGGTTGAGTCAGTGTGCACATGAGTTAATTGCGTTAAAATTTTTAATCAGATTAATCAACAAAATTAATTTAATCCCATTAATTAACTATTTTCAACAGCCTTAGTTTTAACATAGACCTGCTTGGTTTCTCCTGATCATGATGTATAACGTGATGCATATTAGGCCAATCTCTAAATCAAATTATTCCAAATATATGATTTAAGAAAATATTAAATAAAGAGATTTCCTAGTCAACTAAGACTGATCGATTATTCGACTAATGGAGGTTCTACTGTTACTAGTTTGGGTCCTGGGCAGGCAGACCTACATACATGAGTACCACCATCACCATCACCCCTTCTCTCTATGTGGAGGATGGTGATGGATACCTGATGTGTTGCGGGGATTACTTTGCGGAATGCATTCATTTTTTATCAAATGTATTTTAAAAAGCTTTTAAAAATGGCTGATCTACAACAATCTAAACATCAGCTGTTTTCAAAAGGCTGAAATGGACACAGGGCTTGAAGGGATAGGTTAAGTTGTATGAAATATTGTCCATTAATATAGTGGTGAATCAACTGTATTAATTGATTTCCAGAGTCCTGTGGTGAGAGTTCTGCTCTGGTTTTGGTTGATATTAAGTAGTTCTGGTAAAAGTAAGTTAATAAAAACAAAAACAAATGTAATTTGTATTGTTGAATTATTTGTAAAATATTAGCAAGCCCTTCGTTCACAAGGAACCACTTATTTTTGGCGCAGTGATATGGACACAAAAACGTAGTTCCCTGTGATAGGTCAACAATACAAATTACATATGTTTTTTGTATTCAATTACTTTTACTGTGTGTGCCTCAGTGACCCCCACAAAATGACCTGAACTACTTGATATTTCACCAAAACCAGAGCAGAACTCTCACCACAGGACTCTGGACATCAATTAATACCCTTGACACCACTTTATTAATGGCAAGTATTTAATACAACTTAACTTTAAAAAATCTGAACTTTAAGTGGCGTATACTACATTTTGGAATAATCAAAATCAAAGTATCTAGTAACTAAAGTTTTCTCACATAAATGTTGTGGAGTAAAAGTACAATACTGGACTTGGATCTGAGATGTAGTGTTGTAGAAGTAATGGTATTAGTAAAGTTATACTTAATTACAATTATGCAAGGTTGCATATCTCTGGGCATGATCTGTGTTGGCTGAGACTGTGATAAAGCTGCAGTGAAATGAGTACTTCAGTAAATGTACTTCTAGTTATACTTTACTACACCATTGGGGTGGTACAGTATCATGGCAGAGATCTCTCTGTGTTGGCGGAGTTCACCTCCCATTACTGTAACTGATGAGTTTCATCCCAGAGACACCGGACACTACTGCTGACTATTACCAACTACACACACACACACACACACACACACACACACACACACACACACACACACACACACACACACACACACACACACACACACACACACACAGACTCCTGCTGACTATTACCGATCCCATAGACACAGAGAGAGAGAGAGAGAGAGAGAGAGAGAGAGAGGCGAATGACTGCCAAGAGCTGTGTGTGTGCGCGTGCGTGCGTGTGCGCACACGTGTGTGTTTGTGTGTTTGTGTGTGTGTGTGTGTGTGTGTGTGTGTGTGTGTGTGTGTGTGTGTGTGTGTGTGTGTGTGTGTGTGTGTGCCAGCAAGTAAATCAAATGCAAAATGCTTTCTTCTATCGGCGATGAAAACTCGTAAACTGTACGTGGATTATTTTTTCTTTCAGAAAATCCTTCTCTTTCTCTTCGTTTGTAATTTCTCTCAGTTTCTCTCTCTCTCTCTCTGTCTCTCTCTAGTCTCACACATTTCAACATGGGCCACAAGACTCATGGCGCTGATGCATGATTTATACAGTGCGTCTCGCTCCCTGAAAATAGCTGATCTGCAGAGCCCACAACCTGCTGCAGCTGCGGCGCCTTGTGAGTTTGCAGATCGGCTATTTCTCAACGGGGTGGATAGAAACACCGGCATGCATCCAAGTATAAATCATGCACCGAAGCACAGAGAGAGGATCGAAGGAGGCACCAAGCGGCCTCTTCTAAAAAAACAGGGTGTGTGCGAGTGAGACTCGCGTCCAAAACATTTCTAAGGAGAGGGAAGGAAGGAGGGGGTCCCACCGCAAATCCAGATCACTTCCAGGCCCAGACAGATCGACTCACACACACAACGGGGTGGCTCACACGCCCCATACGCACGTACACACACACACACACACACACACACACACACACACACAGACACAACAGAGGCTTATCATCATCATCACCGTGGTCCCTCCCCATTATCATTAGTTATTTTGTGTGCGGTGCGTATATATATATTTATCCTGAGTGGACAGCTATAGTCTGGCCGGCCCATGGCAGGGTCATCGGCGGTTAATCCCTGACACACACATTGCGTTGCCATGCAGACATCTCTGTCACGACCCACCCGTGGGAGTGGCGGACTCAACTCGCACCATCCGTGACCTACCAGCACAATATGTGTTTTGTCTGAGCCGCGCCGTCCAAAGCTATTCGCCATGCATTCCAGCCTTGTCTGTGTGTCTATGGGGCGGTCAGGGTGGTGGTGGTGGGGGGGGGGTTGAATGCAAGAGACAAATTAATATCCACTCAGTTTGAACCCCCCCAACCCCTGCGCCCCCTCCTCCTTCCAAAAATCCACCCCCCCACACTCACAGCCTCCATTCACCCCCCCCCCCCCCCCCCCCAAAAAAAAGAGACAGGGAGGCCACCTGCCTCACAGCTGTCGACCGCACACCCGCACTCATCTACACGCAAGAATTCACATCACAATTCTCACACGATTCCCATTTTTTCCCATGAAAATATTCATTGCGACCATAGGTCGCTGAGCCTATGAAAACATGCATTTATACCAACAGTCATGTTAAAGTGCATGTTGTGTTGTGTCACGCCTCCATAGTGGTATGTGTTGTTGGCGCTTTGTGACACACCTCAGGACATGATACCTCATGCAGTAAATGTCCGTCTCCGCATCACTGTCACTTGTGCTTCTCAAACAGTATTTAGAAGCTCTGTTGTTCAGGCCCCAAAAACGTTAATTAAAAACAACAGCATCCATATTATGGACATTACCAAAAACGGCCGTCAATACATGGCCATATTGTGAGTCTCATGATAACCAGTATGGTTGCTTTAATTGTATTTGTATTCATGACACTCGCTTTGTTTTCTCATGCCAATAAAGCTCCTTTGAATTGAAGTGAAATTGCTTCATTGGAGGAAGACCGTGAACTCTCCCATTCCCTTCTTTTCTCCTCCTCGTCTTATTATTTACTCCCTGAGCTGCTGTCATCTTTTTCCCCTTGTTATTCTTTCTTTTAATGTAACCTTCATCATAGAGGTCCATTTAGTTTCATTTTATGCTCTCAAGAGTTCAATTATCGTTAAACATCCACATAGCAGTCTACACAAATAGAGCATGTTGAAGAATTGTTATTTTGATTGTTTTCCTGTTATATCTCCTATAGTACCCCATCAATACAGCATACAGCTAAAGGATATTTATCCTTTAGCTTTGGGTCTGTAAGGCTAAATCTCATTCAGTGGTAGACTGTGACTCAGACGTCCAATAAATAATGGGCCTTGAGACAGAAAAAGGATTGAAAACCACTGTTCTAGTTATGGATCTGTCCCAACCTCTCCACTATGTTTGGCTTCAGAAAACATGGACATGGGGAACTTTAGTGCCTGTTACTTTAGGCTCAAGGAGAAGAAGAACGCACAGAGTCGGACCGATGCCCCGATAAGAGACCACATCTGTTTGCAATCCCATATTGGATGAGATCATAGCCGTTCAAATAGCATGCACGTTGTCTAGTGTTTTGGGTTCTAGCTGCGGGACCCCTCTGAGGGGAGAGCCAGTAATGTAATGTATGCATCCTCTCTGGGCCTCGGGCCTCATGGGTGGTCCGTGGGGACCTCCGTAGCTGCCGTGACTCTCGATGTGTCAAGGTGCTGCATTCTGCATGGATTCTGAGTGACGTGAGTCAAAGATGTCCATCATGTAGTGACAGACCACCTGGAATCCCCTCAAGAACCAGTGCATTAGTATAACTGTGGGGTGGGGGGTTGTCAAAGCTCTGGGTCATGATTAGATTACCAGCCACTGTCGTTACAGTTCCCCCATGAATGTTGACATAGGTTCAATGACATGGTTTGATTCAGTGTTTCTTAAACTTGTTCAGGTAAAGGACCCCCACATTAGTATATCTGTAAGGCCATGCCCCCCCCAACTAAAAAATATGCCAGAGACCGCAACTCCAGAATTCTCACATTCTTTCCAACATTTTGAAAAAATAACAGATCTGTAACCTCCCAACGTGTCGTGTGTGCTTGTACAACGGCTGTTTTCAAATAGTAAAAGTGGAAAATATAGGCTTAAAGTGATTTGCGTTGCATTCATCATTAGAGTGAGGACTTTAAGCAAGCATTTTTTTAATGAGCTGCAATGACAAGAAGTCATAGTACAGACTTCTTACTAACAATCTAAGACACAACAATGTACCACGTCACTATTAATGAAGCTTCTAATTCCTTCAGTAGCTGCTAGAGATGGATGTTTTGAGCACATAGCATAAAAAGGAATGTGTGCGCTTTTACTCAGTGGTGCAGATTTACTCAAGTATACTGTATCTACATTCTGTTCATTTAGGCTATTTTAAAAAACATTTTTATACATTTGAAAACTTCAAGAATTAAGTACAGTTGCTTTAGTTATAATATTTTTAATTCTGGATTTTTACTTTTTCTATATTTACAATAGTATCGATACTGTTATGTATACCGGTAGGTAAAATTCTGAGTACTTCTTCCACCACTGTTTTCAGGTCTGATTTGGTCAAGGTGATGTTACTGGGTGGAGGCGGGGGTGGTGGTGATGGTGAGGGTCTGGGGGGGGGGGGGGGGGGGGGGGGGGGGGGGGGGGGGGGGGGTGGTGCCAAGAATTCCCCCCAGTAAGACGGCAGAACCGTTCCTATACACCCCAGAAAGTAGACACATTCCTGACAAGGAGGGTACAGATATGGTTACAGCACACACCACCCACAGTGCAGTCTGAAAGACAAAGCGTGAAACAGGGGGAGACCAAGGAGTCGGAGGAGAGAGATGGAAAGAGAATGGAAGGAGGTGGAGGAGGAGAGAGAATAGAGATGGAAGGAGAATAGAGGGCTGGTTGGGGGACAGTCGGAGGAGAGTGTGCTGTCAATCGGAGCTGTCGAGGAGCATTAGAGACGTCAGAGAGTCGGACAACAGCTGCAGGAGCCTCTCACATGCTAGTTTAGTGTGTGTGAGCGGCCAAGCGAATTTTGCGCTCGCACGCACAAACAAGCACACACGCATGTGCGCACGCATACACACACACACACACACACACACACACACACACACACACACACACACACACACACACACACACACACACACTAGGCCTCACATGTTTACTTGAAAGGCGCAGCGTAAAGCAGCTACCAGCTAGATGACTTAACTTTTTCCACCGCGAGGCCAAAGGACCAAGTATGCAACCCATGTTTGTGCATTCCAATGGAATTTGAGGAGTCACTTAGAACCGCGGTGCCCAAAACATTTTTCAGGGGACCCATTTTCTTAACCCTTCAGTACCTAGGGATGCTCTTGGACATTTACTGGTAATTTATTGTATTTTTCATTAACATCATCGTTGATGTTGACTGTTTATTTACCGTGCCATTGGCCATTATATTTCCATATTACCCCCCCCCCCCCCCCACAGAGGCAGAAAATCATTATTTTAATCATCTATTGTACTAGATTAGAGAATGTAGAACGTGTGGCAGTGGTTGAAAACCACTGCCTTGCAGTAGAAATGCCCCACTTTACACCAGAGAAGAGACAGGCAGGCAGGCAGACAGACAGACAGACAGACAGACAGACAGACAGACAGACAGACAGACAGACAGACAGACAGACAGACAGACAGACAGACAGACAGACAGACAGACAGACAGACAGACAGACAGACAGACAGACAGACAGACAGACAGGAGGGATGTAATTCAAGTAAACCAGGCCCCCATGCTGTGGTCTACACAAACACCCCACTGCGCTACAGTTAGACAAATTAATTGGCTCAAGTATGAGAGATTAAAGGAGGCTTATTCCAGGGCCGCTGCTAATTGATTTCATATTCATGAACTGCTAATAAGAAGGGGGAAGGCTAGAGGGATCCAATTTACTGTGCACTCACTCACTCACTTCTTAACGCCAGAGATCTGTGGGAGAACTTCCCATGAGCCCTAACTTATAAATACTGTACAGATTTCCTCCATAGCTTTGCCTGGAGACATGATGTGCATCAGCTGGTGTGCATCACTGATTAAACTAGCACGCCTCTGATTGGAACTAACACCACAATCTGATATTTAGTGGGCACAAATATTACATGAAATACAGTGGTGGAAAGTACAACCTACATGTGCATAAGTATTGTACTTGAGTGCAATTTTGAGGAGTTTGTACTTGGCTTGAGTTCCAATTTTCCAGTAAACTACTCTTACCGGTACTGCAATGTGACGCAGTGTGACCTTGTAGACCTGCTGTCTTCAAATTATTTTACTGCATGTTACATTTTTAAATGAGATAGTATCCATAAAGACTACTTTTACTCTTTTGGTACTTTAAGTACATTTGGATGCCAATACTGTTCTTGTACTTTTTACTCAAGTACATTTCAATAAATTCCAATATTGATAGTTTTACTTCGGAAAAACAATTACGTTGTACTTTGGTTTTCTACCACTGCAGATATGACATGAACTATGAGGTGTATATAGTTGGTACTCACCAGACGGTTCCTCTGTACTGCTAGCTGTGGTTGTAGGAGGAGCAACTGGAATCTCTGCTCTCATCGGGGAAAAAAATAAAAATACAACAGACAAACTTGAGTCAGTTTACTATATTACTTGAATGAACAGCCACATCAAAATCGCTATCGTAGAGAAAATCCTGATATAAACATACTGTATAGAGCAGGCCGACGGTAATAAGTGTATGAAAGGGAATGTTTTGGGCCATGTTTTTCCATCAGACAAGCTTTTTCTCTTAATATATAAACTATTTCCTGGTTATCTGTGAATCTGACACTGCTGTACAATATCTCTCATAACTATACAACAGGGTCTTTATTCTCCCTTTTGATAAAAATCAAAAGTGCGATGTCAGATCTGAGGGGTGTAAAATCTGTAACAGTTTCATTCATACATATATTTATATTTTGCGCTGCGTACACCTGTTATTGCAAAAGGAAAAGCGATAAAACAGGTTCGGCGGTTTTGATGTCCCAAGACTTGATTCTCTCAGCCTTCCTTCATACCCTGTGTTGAAGTTGCACGCTGGTAGGAAGTTGACACTAAGAGAAGCCATGCACGAAGATATTCCTCCTCTTATCTCCAAAGGAGCATGGCGGCAACAGAAGATACAAAACACACAATGCATTTTTTTGTTACTATAGACGGGGCAGATAAGAGCCCCACCAGAAGGGTTTTGTGCGGTGCTGCGAGGGGGTAAGCCAGGACAAAAGACGGCAACACAAAGACATACCAAAGAGACACCACACACACGTGAAAGAGGAAAAAGCTTGGCGAAGTTGTGAAGGTTTTGCTCGTTTACTAGTTAAAAAGTTTGTGCGTTAAGGCAGAAAGAAAGAATCAAGTCTTTTTGATCAAAAATGAATCGGCCTGTTTCCTCCTTTATGGTTCCATCCTGAACATACAGCAATGTATGTAGTTTATCCAACATGAATTGAAATTCTTCCAAGCTGTACTATTAGTAATTACACACCTGCCTGTTGATTGTGGATGGAATCAGGCTTTCTCACCTAAAGAACTGGTCTGCGTAATGACAAGAGTAACGACTGGGAAGAACTTGGGCCCCTTCCCTACTTTCTTCACATGTGTTACCATTGATACTAATGGAGGCTCTGTTCCAACCTAACCAAACAGAGTCAGGTGTACAAATGGAACAAAATTGTCCCGGGACGCCTTTGTTTTGGGGTCAGTGAAATGTAACTTTTAATAGTATCATAGTTGATGGAAGTATAGAGAAGCAGGGCCTAGAAGTATTCTGTATGCATAGAGCCGATATATTATTGCTGACAAAATAATGCTGTCTGAGGTCCCAGAGTCCCTTCACTGAAGCCTGATTTTTCAATGTTATTGACGAGCAATCCGGCCACTTTCTAATCGCATCAATGTTATGCATCTGCGTGTGCCAGTTCCAATAATGAGATGGTTTCTCAGTATAATGGACTAGTGAATTTATGTCTCACACAATGCTGGAAGGTATATAAGAAAATGGAGGTATAACATGACTCTTTGTCAGAATTCCAATTGGCAATAAGGCCCATTTGGAGGTGCGTTGTAAAAAAAAAAAAAAAAAAAAGATTACCGACTAATGCTGAGAATCGAGAACTCCAGCGACTTGATCATCTCTCAGGGATCCCTGCGTGTGCAACACCTCCGTTCTTATGTGACTTTCCCAGGGAAATCAAAGATATCCAATATCCACTAAGTATATTTAATTCATCCCTTTGTTGAAATCCAGCCAAGCCTATAAAAGATGGGCCTTTAATCCTTGGCATCTAATTATGTATTGACATAAGCTGCAATTAAGACATGTTGTTTTCAGAAGGAAACAAATAACCAATTAAAGTCCAGGCTTTGTGGTTCACGGTTCTGCAGTCGCCATTGGCATAAACTACTCCTTACACTCTATGCATGCTACCATAAGAATCTTAAATCTGGAATGCTTTAGTTCAGCTCCCGTCTTCAGGCACTGAAATTGTGCAAACCAAACGGACCCACAAAGGGTCCGTTTACTGTAGGTGATTCCTTTTTTTTTGCTCGACTTTAAACAGATGGTGGGAAACGTACCTTGAGGAAAAACGAGTTAACACTGTGCAACCTAAGCCTCGTGTGGTTTAATGTGAGATCCATGAGGGTTTTGAGGTGATGGGTGCGAACAGTGTTCTGGGCAACAGGCTTTACTCTCTAGATTTATGGGGCTTGAACCTGTCGACAAATTGAGAAATCCATGGCAGAGTGAAACCCTGGGCATGAGGGGGCGGGGCTGGGGGGGGGGTGGCTCAATTAAATGCTCTGTTTGTCTAAGATATACATTTACTGGTCAGGGTAAGACTGCACAGTCAGATGGTAAGCGCTTGTCTGAGGAAAAGCAGTGGAGAAGAAAAGATGCAAACCTATATGCTAAGTTTGCAGGGTATCTTTGGTATGTGCTTGTGTAAGAAAGTTGATATTTTACTGTTGAGGGTTTTTGTTAAAGGGTATCAGATGAGTACACAGTTAGGCCTGTCACAATTACTACATAATTCACAAATTTGACATAATCGTAACTGTATGTTGAAAAACTTGGAAATGGATGGTGGAAATTACTGATCTATAAGCACACATTACGAAGTGACACATTGTAAGCTTGTAGATTGGCTATTTCTTCATTAAACGTGTCAGTCATTCCCTGCGCAATTTGTGATTATGAAGTCCAAAAAGGAAAAAATAAATACAAATTCTAACGCTGCAATGTTAAATGCAAAAAGAAAACCCACACACAATTAAATCGCAATTATTTCTGTGACAAGTAATCGTCAGGTTGAATTTGCAATCGTGACAGCCCTATTTATATACTGTATATATGATATATTGCATGGACAAAGACTGCTTCCACGTACTTATGCAGGGGGCAATGGGCGAGCGGCTCTGCTGGTAGCCTTTAGCGCAGCGGTTGCATGTGATACCGGTCACGCCGTCTTTACAAGGACATTGGCCCGTGGTGTGGTTACAGGTTTTGCCAGCGGCGCCCACGGGATGGCAATCACATGCTGTGAGGAAACAGGAAGACAGAGAGAGAGAGGCATAGTGAGTGCTGGTGACACAAACACACAACACACACACGGGAAGACACACAAACACGGATACATTTAGGCCTCATACACACGTGAAGAACAAATGTTCCATGCTCTGCCTGTGTTCGACAGCCGGCTCCCTGCTTTTCCAATGGGAGTTACTTGGTTTGACCAAACATTTGTGTTTGATGGCTGTGTTCAAACCATTTCACTCTCATTGGATAAACATTCGGGGAGGCCAATCAGACACAGGCGGAGCACATACAATTTGTCCTTTATGTGTGTGCCAGGCCAAAAAGAGACTACACAGGTGAGAACGCGACAGCGGTGGTGGTGGCAACGCTAACTAGAGCTGGAAAAGGAGAGTGCTGAGGGACAGACAGGTGAAGCTGTGTGAAGCATAGGGAGACACGCTTTGGTGATTTTATGGAGGGTGGCAAGGGGGCACTACACCCCCTTCGTTCACATGTCGTGCCAGTGTAAATAATTCACATAGTGTCTAGAAAAACAAGTAGAAAAACAAGTCCAGCATATTTGGTTGCATACATTCTATAGCAGTGGTTTGGAACCATTTTCATGGCATTTTAGCCATGGAGGACCATGCTGAGTTTAGTCTGTCGAACCCAAAAAATAAGGATTTTCAAGTTTTTGTCCACAATTTAGGAGATAGCTGGCAAAACGTTGGTCAATTCTACTACATTTTCTAATTGTGTAGATTCTTGAAAATTATGTAATACAGATGTTTACATATAATTTAACTGTAAACTTTTACGCTCGCCTATGTAGACACGACTTACATGGATCCATCATGTTATGTCACGAGCTCACACACACAAAAAAAAAGAAAAATGCTGTGAAGACACCCCAACAATTGACAATCTATCCTGAAGATGTATTGTACTGTACATGTACAAGAGACATTTAGTTGAAAATCTGGTATTAATAAGCAAGGCCGGAGCTCTCTACATCACCTTGTGTCCTTGAAATTGATTCGCGGAAGTAGATCAAGTGGATCGTGATTTCATGGACAGGAGTGTGAGTATATATGTCTGTGTGCGTGTATGTGCGTGCGTGTGTGCGTGTGTGTGCGTGTGTGTGCGTGTGCGTGTGTGACTGTGTGTGTGTGTCTGTGTCTGTGTCTGTGTGCGTGTGTGCGTGTGTGTGTCTGTGTGTGTGCGTGCGTGTGTGTGTGCGTGCGTGAGAGTGTACAGTATGTGTGCAGTGTAGTACAAGTGTTGGTGTGCCAGCAGGGCCGGGGCTTGTGCATGTTTACCAAATGATCAAATAAGGAAAGGATAATCCTAATTGGCTGTTTCTGATTAATGCGGTGCTTTGAACGCCATCCCAAAATGTCTGTCACACTTCCTGGCAGACTGGGGGGTCCATCGAACACACATGCTTCAGGAATGTAATCATTTTCCAATTGCCTCGACCGCCTCCCCAATCCAAGCCCCTAACTTGTTTCAAACCCCAGTCAGACTCCCAGCCTGTCAGGCTCCACATCCATGTTGAATAACAGTTATTGGAGAGCCTTTCCCTTTGATCCACTTTGATGTATACATTTTTACATACAGCATGTCATAGAGGTGTGTCAGTTAATATGGAGACGCACAAAACGTATCACAGTAAATAATGTTACTCTAATACAGAACTGAACTTTCCATTGCCATAGCTATCACACACTCAGTAAAATATACAGTATAGATTTTTACATTTGTACCTCTGGACAGGTGCAAATGTTACCAAATTAAGTAACTACTGCAAGTACATTTACTTACGTCAACCATTTAGTACAATTTTCAGGTGTTGCTTTTACTATACTAGAGTATTATGTTCAATTTTCAAGATATACTTCTACTCCACTACGTCTCACAGATGAATATTGAATTTGAAATATTACAAAACATTTAGGCTACCTTTAGGCCTCATTCACACGTAAAGAACTAATGTTCCGTGCTCTGCCTGTGTTCGATGGCTGCCTCAATGCGTTTCCAGTCAGAGTCGCATGGTTTGACCAAACCATGTGTGTTTGATGGCTGTGTTCTGCCCCCTCCCCACTTCTTTTTACTCCACTGCAAATTGAATTTGTTATATTCAATTTGCAAAACAATTATTACAAAACATGTATTGTACCACTTCAGCCCTACCTGCATTTGCAAAATAGTGAGCTTGGAGATCTGTTATCTTCAAAATAGCTTTATATATTTATACCTGAAATTCAGAATGAGTACTTTATACTTTTGGTACATTTTGATGCCAATACGTTTAGTAATTTAATTCACCCACACGCATTTTTTCTTTTCCCTCCTTTTTTCTACTTGGACCTCACATGGATGGTTTAGTACTTTGAATACGTTCATCACTCTTGGGCCAAAGTGTGCATGTTGTCCATAAATGTGGCTGATTGTATTTATACTTCAGAATACTAACGCACCCATGTCTAAGCATAGTCATTCTTTCCTTCTTTCTTTTCAAATCATGCTTGTTGCACAATAATGTATAAGGACTATTTCCCTGTATGAATAATTCACACATGATATTCCCCAGTTTAGACAGATCAGTTAGGCTTCTATCTTTTTCTTTCCTCACCAACAAAGTGAGTACTAGTTTGCTGTCATTTCCATTTCATCCTGACATTGTAGATTCTACAAAACATTGACTCTGAAAGAGCATATTGAAAGATTTGTGCTGCATTTTAACAATTTCCCCCAAAAGTGTGCTACATAGCGCGCCATAGGCGTGAACACCTGCAATTTTTCAATAAAACTTGAAATACAGTACAGAATGGGTTAAGTAAAAATGTGTGTAGTAAGTACTCTTGCACTTTTTCCAGTATGTCAGTCAAATCCTAATGTGTTGTGTTATTATTATGCGTATTTCGTGGTGGAGCATAATCTTTTCTCAGCCTGTAGGCTATAGGGCCCGCTACTCCCCCTGCCTGGGCCGTGTCACTTGTCGCTGTGAAAGCCTTCAAAGGCCAACGTCTGAATGATGTCGCTTGTGGTCTGTGAGTGTACTTAGTGGTTAGGCCTGTTGTTTCGGACCGCGCTGTCGTCAACGTTCTACAGCCCTGCGGGCCAAAATGACGCCATCTGTATGGATGCTATTCACTGAACTTAAGGGTAGAAGCGACCAATTGCTGGTGGTGGTGGTGGATGTGGTGAGAAGAGTACTATTAGCATTTTCTACTTGAGTACAAGTATCGTTGTGGCAGTGTAGAGGTGTTTGCGAGTGAAGTGCAAAATTATAGCACCGTTCAGTACCACGTAGCCAAAGTAAAAGTACTCATTATGCATCATGATGTCATCAAGATGTACTTCACAATGTTTTTTTCTGACCTCGAGTTCTAGGCAACACAGAATGAGGAACCTTTTAATTACTAATATCCACACATGACTTCTAAGGTATATTAATGACATAATAAAATGTTGAAAATGAGAGGTATTCCCCTTTTTTATGAATGTACCAATTACCCATAACTAGTAGCCAAAGGGATGCAAGATCTAGTGGAGTAGAGGGAAAGTAGAGGGAAAGTATTGGATGTGGGAAATACGGTACTTCACTGCTTTAAGGGTAGAACCAAGCGGTCGGCCTGAGTTGTAAATATTTAAACTTTTTTTAATGGATAGTTCCTGCGGTTTCAATACTTTAGGATTTAATGATATCCACAGTGGTACAGTTTGTGTAACATAAATTAGGCTAATAGTCTTTGTAATCCAAACATGAATGACAGTGTGACGTATCCTTGTTATCATTGAGCCTAATTTAATCTGATCTTTCAGTTGAAACATTCGATATATACAGCGTAGTAGTAGTTTGACCCACACAGTGCATGGATACGCTTGTGACTCCCGCCTGCGTTTCGGAGACATGATGGAGCCCTCCGTGGGAACCACACACTGAAGGTGGCCTCGGGGCTGAAAAAACCCGCCGTAAACCGGTAATGTAATAGAGGTTCTATTCACATTACCTTCTGACTTTACCGTCCCTTAAAATTAGTCGTTTATGTGATTTGGAGAAGTGTATGCAGAGGACTGAACCATGAGAGACAGCTGTTTATGCTTTGAGTGGTAATGATCAATAGAATGCAGCCTGCCTCACTCACTCTCTCTCTCCCCTTTATCTTTATTGTCTGTTTCCTGCGATTCCGCCGCAGTTGCTGCTCTTATCTTGGCCTGTCAACACGCTGATGTATGTCAGTACGTGTGTGTGCGTGTGTGTGCGCACGTGTGTGTGTATGTGTGTGTGCTAACAGCTTACAAACGCTCGTTCACACGTATACGTCATGTTAGGGCAGAGTAACCCACGGCCATTCAACTCTCTTATCGGACTGTCTGTGTTAAAGTGTGTGTAATGATTAGGAAAGCTGCCTGTCAGTGGCTTTCGTTGCTCTCTGCTTTCACAGTTTTGTCTGGCACCGTGTAGTAGAGAGAGAGCATGAATTTCACACACACCAACGCACGCACACACACATGCGATGCGAGTCAAACAAACACTCCATATTTTGCTCTCGTGCCAATTTCAATGCTTCTCATCAAGGTTTAAGGGGGAAAAGGGCAAAGTGTATCTGGGCATGGTGAGAGGTTCAGGATGTCTGTGGGATTCTATGGCCTGCCAGTAAATCAAGGTGCACAGCACATGGCCTACAGGTGGGGATGTTCCTTCATCTCCTCGTTTTAAAGGCTTTTCTACAAGCCGTGTTATGATCCAATAGTTACCGTATTTAGATCTCAGATAAATGTAATCTATAAAATAAACTTTTACATTTATCCCCTACCTGTCCAAAATAGGTTGAAAGCGTTTCAAAATCAGGACACACCGATGCAGGATTGCTGATATCGTTATCAGCCAAAAGAAATAAGAGAGATTATGTCAGATAAACTTTACTGACATGGTTTTGGCTGACACATTGACCAACTGGCTGGCCAACGGGCTGATTTACTGACTGAGCGGCTGACCGAGCGACTGACTAATTGCAGAGCTCTAGTGAGAGTTGCGTGGTGTAAGTGTTTGTGTCATGTCCACTCACAAGTCAAGTGGTTGGAGATGCTCCTTCAGATAGGATAAGATAAGGAGAGAGAAGGTAAACTCCTTCCCTTTGTTATTCCCTCCTATGCTGGGCATATCAATATGGAGGAACAACATTCAGCAAAACATATGCAAACATTCTGCAATGAGATTTGATATAGCAGTGGAAAAGGTGGGAGATAGCATATCCTGGGGGATTGTGGATCAATGAAACATACAGGCAGGGTTTACAGTGATCGCTTTGGGGGACATTTACCTTTCAAGAAAGGGAAAGGGGTTCTTGTTGCGATCTAGCAACATAATCCTTTTGTCATTTTTGATATATCACGCTCATGTTTGTTTTTCAACAATGCTTGTTTAAGAAACTCCATAGACAATGAAGAAAAATGTATGTTTGCTTTGAGGCCTCAACAAACATTTGCACCCGTTGCTTAAACAAACATTGTGTATATTATAATGGATGTTGTAAGATGATAATAGCATCCCTCGGGTCAAAATGGGTAAAGTAGTTACTTAAAGGAAGCCACTCTCATGACTTGACACTGAGAAAGGTGCGAGGAAGAGAGCTACATGGGGGAACCTTTTGGATTTGCTTGGCAGAGACGATTGTGATTCTGTAGCTTAAGCCTAATTCATGCTTTTAAGGAAAGTGGCACATCGCTCCAAAAAACGTTGACACCTTTTTCACTCAAAAATGCCTTATTTTAACACTATAAGCCTTTTTTCTCGCTAAAAACATAAATTAGTCTTCAGTCCTATGTAATTATATTAGCCCTGTCATTTTGCTGAATGAAGATCTTCTGCAATAGATTCTGATCTAGCCCAGAGAGAGTGAGTTCCTAACGTTTAAAAAAAAAGGACGACTTGGCTTTGGGAATCGCGCATTAAAGAATGTAGACTGTTTTTGGTTAATGGGGAGAGTGGAAGGCATTTCAAAGGCAAGCGGTCGGGGCCGGTCTGCTTCAGTGGCTTCGTAGGAGGCTGAGATTGCACAATGTGAGAATTTTTTGAACGCCGCCAATCGTTTACCATAAAGCTGGTGTTTGAAGTCTGAGCCCTCGCTCCCCTATTTGGTTTGTGCCTTCTGCGCCAATAAGAATAATTTGTTGGCTGCTGGAGAGTGTCCAAGCTAGCCAAGGCTGTGTTCTATTATAATTAGGGTTCTGCTCCTCCGCAAATATCTGCACAGACCAAAGAAAGAGATATGGTTATGGGGTTGTTACGCTGCACATAAACAGCTCTTCTAAATGGCGTGTTTATCTAATATAAACTGGGTGCCTTGCTATCTGCATTGTATTCCTGAATTGTTTTGTTTTTATTACGCAAAAGCTCTCAATGACTGTGACAGTCTACGAAAGATTCACGTTTTAGACGAATGGCATTTCACGCACAACGCAATACTTGTGTGTCATTCTAATTGAAAACAGCTCGCCTTCTGGAAACCCAAAACAAAAAGTGAAGTCATGAAAAACAATATTTTCAAATCCCATACAAAATACGATTTATATGTTGTTAATAAAAAGGGTAACTGTGTCAATGAAAGACGTATGCTGAGCAGTAAGTAAGCAGCGAGTAGTACATTATTGACTTTATTCTAATCAAATCAGACCATCGCTGAGTCAAAAGCTTATTAACCTCTGAGGAAAAGTATGTTCCAAATTATTGAACTATCGGGTGTAATCATATAATGGCCGATGTTAGCATTTGCATCGGGAGGGAACGAGATCAGTGTTATTGATTCAATGCCAGGTTGCACAGGTCTGGTCAATTTTAGCTTTGATTGTTTTCTTTGGCAAAGGTTCAGACAATCAGCTCATTATGCAGTCATTATATAGTATATACTAGTGTACCTTGAATAAATAGCAAAATGTTGGAGGTGGGATTCAGAAAGAGATCAGTTTGATTACAAGTCACAGTTTAAAATTAAGTCAGAGAGACAGAAATCTAAAAAATGTATTGGACTATTACGTTAGTCTTCTGATTAGAGTATCAGTGCTAACATACATACTGTACAGTATGGTTCTCTATAATATCTGACTAAGGTGTTCAAAGACCACCCAGAGAGCTACCACCTCTGCCGCACAACATCTGTTTGTCATTTACCTCTTCAATATCACCTGTTTAAGATCAACTTGAGTGTTTCTCTATCAAGTCAGCTCTGTAGGTTTGTTCCTGTACACTACACCAGAGTCTGTACCATTTTACTCATCAACTCTGCTTGTTTTTCAGTTAAACACACAAGCAAAACAAGCTCTGCGTTTACAGTCTCACTGAATGAGTTGTGGATTTGTACATTTTCATTGTATAAATCTAGCCACCGGACACCAGCGTTGATTTTGACAGCACTTTTTGATTTACTAGTTGTAGTCTAAAATGTTTTAGTCGTATTTTTGTCACCTGAAATGTTTTAGTTTTAGTTGACCAAATCTACAGTTGATTTTGACCATGTACAGTATTTTGGCGCACTTTGGCATCATAATGGCTGATTGTACACTTGGCTGCATGCTAAAAATAGACAATCTACAAGCTCACAACACAATGCAGCCCAACGTGTTGTTACCACCTTGTAGATGTGCTATTTTCAGACCACAACAGTGAAGCGCAGCCAAACTAAGCGACTTGTCTCTTAGTTCTACTGGATCTCTCCCAGTTTCAACCCGATGATCTGCTTGTGCTCCAGTGGTTATTCTGCTTCTGAATCCCTTCACTAATCACTATATACTGTATATAGTATTTCACATCACCACAGTGGTGAAATCCCTGATTCAAACAAAGCAATGGGATTATTTTCAGGGGATTTTCATTAAATTGAGTTACAATTTCGACGCTGTGGTTCTTCAAAGGTTAACGTAAACCCTGGCAGGGAACGGGAGTTATATATTGATTTATAATGCAGTTAATGTGTTAATAGACCATTATTCAATAACTAACCAGACGTCTCCACTGTCACTTTGTTGTGATATGTACAATGCAGAACAAATGGGCAGAAATAACTTCTTTCTTTCTCTTTTAATTCAATTATCTTGAGTTATGATATGGTAGATGTGACATAACAAAAGCCCTGCGTGATGTGATTAATTAGGAGGGACAGAGAGAGAGAGAGAGACTCTGATATAATTACACACTCATATCTTCAATTTATTCACCAGTAACATTCCAAATATAGTTTGTAAAAATGTTTTAATTGGCATGAGAGACGGGTCATGCTTCATGTCATTTGTCAGCTTGGTGTAATTAGTGTGGATTCTTTATTGTAAGCCTGTTTTGATGTAATCGAATACCAGCAGTAGAACTTGGACAGAGTTTGCTTATAATTATGTAGGGGGCGAGTCGGGGGACATAAACTCTGGCAAATTTCAGGGATTAAATTGAACAAAACCGCTTAGGTAAGCTGACATTTTTTATAAATTATGATGAAATCTATTTACCCTTTAGGTTCTGAGTGAGGCAATATAGGGAATGTAATGGATCTGTGTGAATGAGTGAGTGTCCCCTGTGTGGGAGATCTGGTGTTTCCTATACTTGGAGGACCTTACTGTACTGAGTATGTAAGTGACATGCAATGCCCCAGGCCACGATATCACACTTCTACCAAGAGCCTGTGGAAGGAACGCCACCACTGCACAATAACTATATACTGCGCATGTGTGTGTGTGTGTGTATGTGTATGTGTATGTGTGTGTGTGTGTGTGTGTGTGTGTGTGTGTGTGTGTGTGTGTGTGTGTGTGTGTGTGTGTGTGTGTGTGTGCGCACACGTGTGCGTGTACACATGTGGTGTGCGTCTTCAGTAGTGTGCATGCGTATGTCCATGCCTGTGCATGCAGGTATGTAAGTAATGGATGAAGGCTAAAATAAACGACAATGCAAGTGACATGCTCACTTATTTTTCAAAGCTCCCAAACATTCCAACAAGAAAACTTACAGTAATACACATGCGTCACATTACATTTCAGACACACATGCCGCTTGCAATACTGAAAGTGACAAACAGAATCGTTACCAAAAGCTGCCAATTTGCACATATAACAGTTTGAGCAGTTTACTCAACCCAAGTTCCAGCGTTTCATTAGCGAGAGTATAGGACCACCAAGCAGTTATGGAGTGTGAGGAAAAAGCCAGGAAGTGGAGGAATGAATAGAAGAATAGAAGACAACACGAAAAAAGTTGAAATGGACAAAGTGCCTTTCTGTTTTACAAGTCAGTAACCGTTGCCTGGTTCTCAAAAGAACAGAGAACTTGCAGAGTAAACAAGTGCAAACATACTATTATTTACTGTACTGTACTGTACTGTACTGTACTGTACTGTACTGTACTGTACTGTACTGTACTGTACTGTACTGTACTGTACTGTACTGTACTGTTATCGTTAAGATGCCTGCAGGATTCATGATCGTTGCATTTTGTGCATAATTTGAACATTGTTTTGACAGTAAGCGTTTTTCACTCTATAATAACGAATCATTTGCCCATTATTTAGCTATATGCAAATTAAACAAGAATGACATTCACTTTGTATTCACTCTGATGTTTTGAAATGCAAAAGCAAGGATTCATCCTTGCAGTAGCTAAAAAGCCACATTAGCCATTAGGGAGAATCCATGGTATTCTCATGCATTTCCATGAATAAAATATTCTAAAATGTTCTAATGGTTGTTGTTTTTTTTTGCCTTGTTTCAGGACACACCACAACGCTACTGTGCTTTTCTGCAACTAGGCCTACAGTTCCAAGCAATTAAAAAAAATCCCTATGAATTTAGTCTATAGAAGGATACGTAAACAAACGTAAATCTTCTTACAAAACCTCTAAAATCCCACGATAATATATGACTGCAGGACCTTCAGGCATCTGTCTTTTTCCAATAGGAGAAACAACCCCCCTGTGAAAATGAGTTATGGGATGCTGAAAGAATCAAGTCTTGGACACATGAGGGCAGGGGCGGATATAACATTTCCCAATTGGGGGGGGGGGGGGGGGGGGGGGGGGGGGGGGCTTCATGAAGGCTGGATGAAGGCGCAGCTATACCATTTTCGGTTACAGGACTTTTATTAGGCAAGTAAAGCATCAATAATAACATCAGTTGTTGAAGTTGCATAAAGCTAAAGGTCTGACTCAGAGATTTTCTGTTTTCAATGATGAAATGCGATATTGGCTTAGTGGTGCCACAACTGTAGTTAGTTAGTATAGTAGTAGTGTTTCAAATCATTTTAAATATAAGCACTTTAATTTGAAATAGGCCTATCTTGGGTTGTTTTGCATGGCATCATGTTTGGTGGTGCAGTCAGGGCATGTAGGGGGGCATTGCCCCCCCATGCCCATGCCTAGATCCGCCCCTGGTTTTGGACACATGACGGGATGTAAAAACAAGAGCAAAAAAGGTTAAAAATCCCGCAATTAGCGAGCGGCTCCACGCAGCGGAGGATAGGGGTTAACCATACACAATGTCCTGCCATGATGAATGTCTGTTTGCATTCCCAGTCGACGGAAGAATGAAGCCGAGGTGTTAGTGTCGTGAATGAATGCAGTAACCAGATACTAAATGGATTATGGATATATTTCTCAATGACTGTTTTTGTTATGGAGTTTTGCTTAATGCCGAAAGTGAAAGATATGCTGGATATGGTGGGTGAATGTCAGAAATCCAATGAGGTTGAATGGAAATCTCTCTCTCCCTTAACGCTGGATTGACAATTGTTTTGATACAGCAGCACCGAGCATAACTTCACGGCAAACGTGTGTTTTTGAAAGGTTGTGAAAAGTGATATGCCAAACGGGCAGCACGTGTCAAGTAAACATAATAAACAATGCTGGCAAATCATCACAATACTGTCAAGTAGAAGAAACATAAATCAACGTTATCTGCCGAATTCACGGGAAAAACGATACACATACTGATACCTTGAAAATTAAACTAACAGATTACGCCCCTGATATTTCAGCGTCTGTGTCAATACGAGTGGTACCTGTAGGTAGGTTGGCTTTGTTTGTTTACTTCCTGCTGAAGGATGTGGGAAAACTCAGGCTTAAACTGTCAGCAAGCGGCTAACATTTCCTTGTGGAGTATGGTATGTCTTCACATGTCAGTGTGCGTGTGTGTATCACATGTGAGTGTATGTGCATGCATGTGTGGGCCTGTGTTGTGTGTCTGCGTGCGTGCGTGCGTGCGCATGTGTTCCACATGCACACTGGTGTGTGTGTGTGGGGACTGCTCCATGCGTGTGACAAGTTTATTAAACTACAGTAAGACTAAAACTGAAACTGGGAAAAGGTTTTTATTGTGACCATGAAAAAAGAAAAGCAAAACGAGTTTTAGTTTCAGGGTTGGGAAGGTTACTTTTAAAATGAGTTAAAAAATGGGCTAAAATGAGCTTGCTTTAGTTTGACTGACTGGTTTATTTTTTGGGTGTTTTAAGGTAATTGTGCCCCTAATGTTGATGAGGGGATGGGGAGAATGTAATCTACCATGTAACCCTGTTACAGTACCCTTGTCACAGTAATCCAGATTACAAATTTTAAAATGTACTCCAAGATCCTGTTGCATGCAATCCGTTACTTCCCAACCCTGTGTGTGTGCATGCGTGTGCGTACATGCAGGTGTGCATGCGTGTGTATGTGCATGTGCAGTCCATACAAAGCCAGTGTGGGGTGTCTGTGGGCTTGTTTGCACAAAGATTCATCTCCTGTTATCTTTCCCTCTAGCTATAGCAGAGGTGAGAAAACACAGCCTTCTCTCTCTCTGTTCCATTCTTTGACCCTTATTAGCCATGGTGAGGGCTGAAGGCATGCCATCCATCCCCACTGTGTGTGTGTGTGTGGGGGGGGGGGGGGGGGGGGGGGGGGGGGGCACACCTGTGTGGGGCTGTCCTCCCTTTTTTAAACCCTCTCAGCTGTACCCCCCTATCCCTCTCACACACACATACACACACTCACAACCCCTATACCCCCCTCATCGCTTCCTCTCCATATACGCCTCTAGCTCTTAAACAAGAATTCCACACCAAAACACATTGGGCATCCATCTACCTTGATTCCTGTGACATCATACATGATTTTTGTCATTGAAGCCGCCTTTTCTACATTTCATCCTGAGATCACCCCCCACCCCCATGCAGCTTGCATTGCCGCATGTTGTCTTTATTCTAATGCAGGTATCTTAGTAGCTCCAAACTTTTCTTTCCCACACATCACATCAAACCACACACTACAAGATAATTGGGCCACTTACTTACTTATGCTCTTCGCCTCCAACGGGGCATAAGGCATCCATTATTACAGAAACTTCGGAAATGTTAATTGGGCCACAATATGATTAAAAAAAAACCTCAGGTGGCACCCCTGTGATAAGAGTTTTAACGGGAGTGATTGGAGAGGAGAGTGTCAGAAGGGAGGAGAGGAGGAGGAATAGATTACCTGTGGGATTTGCATGTAAAGGCTGCCCCAGAATTATGTAAAACTCATGCGTGAGTATCAGTATACAAGTAAATTATGATGTGTGAAAAAAAAAACACATTTGGAGACACTAAAATGCATTAGAAAAAGAACCTGCACCAATGCAAGCTGTTGGAAGGTAAAGGCTCTTTCAGAGTCTGGAATTTCGGTGGCCACCGCGAGCACCGCTCAGAGCACCGCACCGCGCGCTATTATATAGTCCACTGTCAGCACCGCACCGCGCTGTGGTGTGTTGTGTGTTTTCTTTTTTTAACCAGCCGTTAAAAACAAGCAACCACCGCGGTGCGGTGCGGTGGTTAGTAAAATCCGAGCGGAGGGCTGGGAGGTGCGGTGGTTGCGGTGGTATGACGTCATATTGTAGGAAACGGTGGTCGCGGTGGTCGCGGTGGTCGCGGTGGGCACCGAAAATCCATCTCTGAATAGGCCTTAAGGGGAACCTCAAGGGGGAAATGTAGATCAGGGGGGCATCTATGACAAAAATCAGGTGCAATGTACAGTATATGATGTCACAGCGATCAAGGTAGATGGATGCCCAGTGTGGAATTCTCCTTTAACCAGTGTTTCTCCCTATCTATCCATCCATCCCTTCATTCCTATTCGCACAGTGATGGAAAAAGTACTGAGATGGTTACCAAGGTTACCAAGATGATTACTTGGTAAAAGTAGAAGTCATACAAGTAAACATCCCGCATTGCAAATGTTGCAACTTTTCTTTTTGCATTTTCAATAGAAGAAATAAAACAGACTGATACATGTCAGGTACATCGGTGCACCCGAATGTCTACATTGCAGTCCTGATATACTTTGAGTGGTATACGGAGAAGTCGCCGTGGTTTACTGCATTTTAGGTTTAATTCTTCCAACACTCCTTTTATTTTCATTGCATTGAATTGAGTGGTCGAGAATATAGTTGTTTAGAGTTTACACTAAATGGACTGGAGTATAGGAATTCTATTTCAAGAGAGTAAATACATGTCAATTACTACATTTTACTCCTGCAAAAGATAACATTGTGCCTAATAGACAATTCCTAATAGACAATTGTCATTACTCACATTTCTAATCAATTTCTAGCTGACCATGTAATTGCACAAAATAATTTGTTTGAAATTAACCATAATATACTGTATATTGGGTTGGTTTGACATATACTACACTGATTAAGTTTATTACATTACTAATAATGAAATGTTTCCTCTTGGCTGTTCACCGTGGTGAGATGTCCGGTATTCCTACGAGTATCAAAGGATCAAATGAGTTCTTTTTCCACCACATTCCCCCATCCTCTCTTCCTCTTTCCATGGCTGTGCGTCTCATTCTTCTCTGCCCTGCACTGAGGATCACTTCACACCTTGAGGTGAGGCGTGTTTGTTTTGCTTGTCCTGTCAGCTCTGCACCCCCCCCCCCCCCCCCCCCCCCAACCCCACCACAAATAACTCAGTGTCAACTCTGGGAACACCCAGTCACCCACCCATACCTGCCCCCAACCACCGCAATTCTGACAGACCCTAAAACTCATCTCTGCTGACAGAGAGAGATGAGGGCGAGACAAACTCTGGAATGTAAAGGTCTCCTGTCTGGCGTTTTTTTTTTTTTTTTTGTCTTTTTTTGTCTCCCTCCTACTTCCTGTCATTTATCATTACCTTAATTCATCTCAATAGAGGGCCATTATCTATCAGCTGCCTGTGCCAATTGGTGGTATTTTTTAAAAGACTTGGAATGGATTTTTCCCCTATAATACCTGTCTTTTTAGGACACTGTGATTTAAATAATTTAATCTATTTTTCAGATGTAAAGGTTAAAGCTAGTCTAATAAACCGACTGTAGTAGACTGTAGTTCACTGTAGTTAAGAATTCATTTTTGTCTAAATTCAGAAATGCCCTATCCATTTGGGAAATTGTGTTATTCCTACTACTGTCATTTCTTCGGCCAGACAATCGTTGAAATGCATTTGAACGACGAATCCTGGCGCTCGATAAGGAAGCTCTTTTTAAAGACTGACTGCCTGCACGTGTCACGAAAAAAGAAAAAAAAAAAAAAAAAAAAAAAAAAAACGAGGCATAAAAGAAAGAGCCAGCAGCATCCATACCTTTGCAGGCCTTCCTGTGTGAGATAGTCTTGGACAGATCTCGGTAGTATCCCTCCTTGCAGTAGTGACAGTGACGCCCGGCCGTGTTGTGGCGGCAGTTGAGACAGACGCCGCCGCTCTTCCTCCCTGACAGTTTGTACAGCTCCATATTGAAACGACAGCGCCGGGCATGGAGGTTACAGTTACAGGCTGCGGAGAGGACAGAAACCGTGCAGGGATTAGAATCACAGGTCGGCAACTTTTGCGAAGAAGAGTCACTCTATTTCCACACTAACTCCAGCGGGCCACACTGCATAGTGATGTTACCTTCATTCATTCATTCATTCATTCATACAGGGTTTGAGGAGGTCAGATCAACGTGTGGATTGTCAGAACAGGACAGTCCATACTGTATGCATGTAGATCTAATGGTGAAAGCGGGGACAGTGATGAGGGCACAGGTAGGGCTGGGCCTTAAGTTTCAGGCCTGTTGGAGCGCCCCCCGCTGGCCTACTGGTCCAGACGCATGCCACATAGGCTCTCACATGTCACGTGTTGGCTGAATGTCAGCTTCATATATGGAGATGGAGGCGTGATATCATGAGGTGTGGCCATAATATATGGAAGCATGAGTAAGACATTGAGTGCATGTGTTGATGCATCTGTATAAGTTCAACCACCTTTAAAGTCCAATAAGAGGCTGTAGACATAACTTCTGTGGGACCTAGACATATTTATTTACTATACAATGGGATCGAATGTATCCCTCTCATGATAGGAATACGAACAGCAAATGAATATTATATGATTGAAAGCAGATACGACCTGTTATACTGCGAACCAAGATTCACATTATATCAGCTCGCTAATGCGTCGTTTCCTGACCGTCTGGGTGCTCGACAACCTAAAGGCCGGGGGGGTATACCCAGAGATTAGCAGTACCAGACCAGAACCTGAGGTATACAGTTAAACCAGTACTCAATAAGACTGTAGGCAGCTTTCCAATTTAGCAATCTCTGGCATTGTTTATTAATTGACTCACAACAACAGTTGAACATATAAAATCAGAATAATACTGGCCTGGTATTTCACGAATCAGATTCGCTCCACATCAGGTACAGTACATGTCTGTGAGACAATCTTGCTAGTAGTAAGCCAATGTGTGTATGCGTGGCATTGCTGTGATAGCAGGCAAAGGACCTCAATCCTCAAAAATGTGTAGTTTAGATTTTTACTTTCATAATATTGGTCAACAACAACTGTCATATTTTCACATAGATAATCACAAAGCAACTGTAACTCTGGTATATGGAATAATCTCGCTCTCTCTCTCTCTGGCTAAGGATCAGCTTTAACCAATCCCAGACATGCATTTTATGCTGCTGCTGCATAGACACAAAATGAATGTGCCCCACCCCTTTCCATCTTAAATCATAACAGCAATATTGAACCAGACAAGTCATTAATAACAAATTCTTATTCACAAACGGCAGGCCTGGTTTAAAAAAAAAAAAAAAAAAAGAAAAGCCAAGTTGAGGGAAGGCAACATTCCTCAGGCCTAAACCAAGTCAGATAATACACAGCTGGACCATATAGCTGCCCCAACATCTAAAGATCGTGTAACAATGTAAGATATCTCATCTCAAATAATTTGAAATCATCACCAACAATCAAGCTAAAGCCCCTGTATTATGTATTATAGAGCAAATCAGTCCCGCGGGAGAGAGACACAGAGAGGCAGAGACAGAGAGAGAGAGAAAAATGGGGGGTCCTACTAATTAAAACTCCTACTGTTTTGCAGGAAACACACGCTCTGAAAACAACCCACTGATAAAGTGAGTGACACACACACACACACACACACACACACACACACACACACACACACACACACACACCACACACGCACACGCACACACACACACACACACACACACACACACACACACACACACACACACACACACACACACACACACTCACTCTGAAAACAACCCACTGATAAGTGAGTGAACTGACACACACACACAGACCCCTAGTCTTCTTCCCAAGAGAAGCTGATTGTTTGTGTGTGTGTGTGCATGGATGCGTGCGTGCATGCTGCGTCCGTGCATGTATTTAGCTTCACCACACCTTGGTCTCCTCCATTATGACTGGCAGATGATAGAAAGAGAGAGGGGGGGGGATCTGTGTGAAGAGGGTTGCTGAAAAATATGGACAGATGTTCGGGACAAGCAGAGGACCCCAGTTAACATGTAGATGCCCCCACACACACGCACGCACGCACGCACGCACACACGCACACACACACACACACACACACACACACACACACACACACACACACACACACACACACACACACACACACACACACACACACACACAGTAATAATTCAGCGGTGTATGATCCATATGGCTCAGTGGAGGACCAGTGTGTCTCGGACGGCACGCTTTAATGAAGCAGAGCGTGTCTGCCTCATGAATAAACATCAGCCAGCTAATTAAACGTGGCCGTGGCAACTCCCATCATCAGTAAACAAACAGCCAGATAAACCTCTCTGCTGAGATCTAAATGGAAGTATTGCAGAGCTCTGGGATTGTGGACAAAAACAAAAGAAATGTTTAGTTTTGGGGTCTGTGGGACTAAAAAGTCCTCAAATGCTGAATAAATAGTGGGCCCTGGCATCAAAAAGGTTTAAAAGCCCTGTTATATATAGTACATGTACTTAGTTACTTTCCAGTAGTGCTCAGCGCCCCGGGGCATGCTGGGTGAAACCTATCCCTCAGCCCTGTCTGCGAGTAAAGAGGGATTTACTATAGAAGGGAGAGTATCCGGGGTGGAGGATCAATGCATGTCTTCAGATAAGCAGTGCCTGTTCTCTATTTCATGACACACTAATTCACACCCTGCCTAATGAAGAGAGAGGGGAATTCTACTGCGGGGCTCGGGGGTAAATACGAGGCAAACTGGACTGCGTGTCCCAAGTTTAAGAATTACCAGATATGCCGGTTGCTGTGGATGACATATTATATCATTGTAAAGACAGTATGTAACCTGAATACAAAAGGTGTGGGGGGACAACGCTACATTGTGTGGTTTTTTTGTGAGCGTCGGATTTCATAAGATGTTACCTCAAGTAATGGGAGGGAGGGGAGCCCAGCGCACTTTATTTAAAACTGGCTGGAGGTGAGAGGATAGCCAAGAGCGACCTATTCAAAGCCTATGGAGACACTGGAGGACCACCCGGAGTTAGTGGTTCCCAGCCTAGTTTGAGGTCCTCAAGCCCCTCCCCCCACCTCTGGGTATGTTGTATAGGAAGGCCTAACACAACCACATCCACTATGTTCTGCACTATGGTATATCAAACCCTTGGCGTCCGGGTAGCTCAGGCAGTAGAGCTCTTGCTTCTGTAACACAAGGTCGAGGTATCTCTGTCAAGCCTTTAGACCAGTAGTTTTCAACCAGTGGTCCTTGAGAGGGTAGCTCTTTGAGAGTGAAAACATGAAACCAAATGGACCCGCAAGGGTCCATTTGGTTTCATGTTTACACTCTCAAAAGTTAAAATCATGTGTCTACACAATTAGAGGAAGTAGAAGATTAATGGTCATTTTGTTTTGTTTCCCAAATCCAATTGTGGAATTGTGGACAAAAGCAAAAGAAATATTTAGTTTTAGGTCTGTGGGGCTATGCTATATCAAATGGTGGTCCGTGGCTCAAATGCTGAACCCCTGGCCCTGGTGTCAAAACGTATACTTGAAAACCATTGCTTAAAATATGGCCACCATCTAAAAAGGGAGATATGCAATAATATCATCATTATCTAATGCCACTGATATCTCTTCTTTCAGCCCATGCAACATCCAAGTAATTTTGTATTTCAATATGTAGAGAGATATTGACCATCTAGATATCAGCACAGAGTCAGCGTTATATAGAGGTAAGTCGAAAGGCACTACGAAAGCTTACAGATGGGAGTAAATAGAGCCATCATTCATTCACTCACAAGCACAAAACTCCACATACTCTCACACCTGCTCATGATTGGAGCTAGGCCAGCAGATATCAGGATAGCTGCCTCTGCCTCTCACAGGAGAACACAGACCTGCTCCCACCAGGCAACCAGCACCATTTACAAACACATGCACACCCACACGGAATCTAAACAGTGCTAGCCAATTTCTGTCTCCAATGTCTTTGGTAAATTGGTATGATTAAATTGAGAGCTACAATGTCCAGGCAGGACAAACATTCATTTTGACTTTGTATTCTGTGCAGAAATATTAAATAATAATTAAATGGATTGATACAATAAGTTGTTAATTACCTATCAATAATAAATGTTTATGTTTTAAATGCCCCATACTGTATCAGTATCGGAAAAAGAATCAGATCGACCCTTTTTTGTCATAATGGTTTGTGGCAGTATCGGCTAATATTCTATCGGTATCTGAAAGGTATCAGTATCTGCCCTTATTTGTCATTATCAGGTCATATCTGTATTGGGAAATGGTCTAATCACAGATCCGACACTATGGCAGTTAAATAAAATGTCGGGGCATGCAGAACTCGCTGTGTGGTCGACATTTTAGTGAGGATTCTGCTGTTCCCTGTTTGTGGACTTCATAGATATTTCTTTCATTCCTCAGGCCTTTTTTATATATATTATTTTCTGGTATCGGTATTTGGTATCGGTATCGGCTAACTCAAGAATTGTGGTATCGGTTTCGGATCAGAAATTAAAAAGTTGGGACAAAGTATTGGGACATCCCTAGTTTTATATGGTTTAAATATTAAGCTGTAACCACCCTCACCTCAAGTGACCATCAACAAAAACATGTAAAATAATTAAGTTAGCTGGTAGTTTATCTAAAACTTCTCAACACCCTAAAGTAGACTTCAGAAGTCCCTGAAAATGACCAAAGGCCACAAGATAATTCAAATCACACAGCCACAATTAGCAGGGAATGGTTTTCTGTTTACCAGTTGTCAATGTGTCATGCACATCGGAAGAAACCCAAACCAGGAAAATGGTGTTTGGGTGTTTTGGAAAGTTGGCTATTAAGGCTTGTTTTTTCCTTGATTCCCAGCATACAGTACAGTATACTGACTGACCTCTGCACACAACCAGACTTCCCACTTCTAATTACAGTAAAAATTCACAAGATAGCCACAAGAGCTGAGGTTGAGATTCAGCTCAGCTAGTCATGATAAGCCTTTGACTTGAGTAATGCCAGTCATAAATGTCAGTCTACACTTCCGCTTGAGCTTCTCCTCCACTTCCAGGATGCGTTTTAGCTGCAGGCTCCAACAAGTTAAAGTTAAATCAAAAGTAAACAGCACAATCAAATTAGATGTCCAGCACCGCTGTATTTCAAAACCTCCATATTGCATAACTGACCACCCACATTGAGATTCTACTTTCTTCCATGCCACAACAATACCCCAACAGACACTGTTGCAATTTCATAACACATAACAATTGCAGTCTTTTGCAAGATTCTGGGGAGCTCACACAGGCCCACAAGTCAATGTACAAATATGGTAGCAAGCCCCCAAATCCACCCAAAGAAATGATACCAGCACCAGTGGTTGTGAGCAGGGACTAGCGGGCGATGCTTGTTATTCTGCTTAAACAAATGCAAAGGAGAGCCCCATAGAGTTTACATTCAATCCTATTGCTCCAGAAAATAACTCATTTCACTGTCTATGACAAACAGACAGAGACTGCTGTCTGTCTGTCTGTCTGTCTGTCTGTCTGTCTGTCTGTCTGTCTGTCTGTCTGTCTGTCTGTCTGTCTGTCTGGTTAACTGAGGGCACTTCATATCCATACTCTTAGAGTATATATTAAATAGAGAGGGCACCCGAGATCCCCTCTCATCCACTTGCATTGAGTTGCTCACTCAGCGCATGAGGCGATTTCACTCCTATTTTTCCCCTATTTCCGGGGGGAAAACAGAGTGCATTCTGGGAAAATGGGGCCGAGAACATGAACGCGGGCGACCTCATGCACGATCGGCGCGCGTGCGCGTGCGTGCGTCAGAGCGGAGAGCTATGGAGGGGGCGGAGCCTATTCCGCGTTCATGTTACTGGCCCCATGCTCTCAAACTGCATTCTCAACTTTGGCCACTATGTCCATTTCGCCTCAAGATTTCCTCAGGGTGCTCTCTCTATAATTATTTACTCTGAGTCCATACTGGTCTGGACTCATGCTCAAGCTAATTTCCGATTTTAATAGGATGGCAATACGAGAATATAATATTATATTCTGTCTTTTTTATACTTGGACACCTCAAGTATTGCGGTGTCCAGGGGCACTCTAATTTGATTTGCTCTACCTTCTTCTTTATGTACTGTATGTGATTGGTTTAATTTTTGGTTGAATGTTGTATGCTTACTTTGCTTGGTCATTGTTTTCTGTTCTTAAACTTTAACACTGTGCAGTGGACAACTATAACTTTATATTCAACACTGATATGGTCTATCTCAGGACCTATATTTTTTAAGTTATATTGATGTGATGTAACCTGCAGGGGGGCCTTGAGAGGGTCTCGGGGTTTACCATCTGTGTAATTTATAAGTTGGAACAAAATGGACCCATGCAGGTCTATAAATATTCTGAATCTCATTTTCCATCGAGGTTGAACCACTTCCGTTCTTTTTTCCCTGTCTAATATTGAACCATGAGTGTTTCCACTGAAAACAAAATGGTTCAGATTAACCATAACATTTCGTTCGGAACTGAAACCAAAAGTAATGGCACCAAGGTTCCAAGAATGTAGAACGGAAAGCAGGCCGTTCTAGAACCAAAGTTATTTGGTGGAAACAGGGCACGAGAGTGTACAAATGGGACGAATTTGTACTTTCAGAATTACGAGGATCTGTGGCCGTAATGTACGCCAAGCAGCAAGCTGGGGGTCGTTGAAAATTAGAGCATTTGAGAACCACTGCTACAGACAACTATGTTGGGTTGGCTTGCCCTCTAGCCCGCTAACCTGTGGGCGCCATGCTTTAGGAGGGGTCTGTCTCTGGGGATCTACTGGGAAACATAACACACATGCCAGGAGAGACGGGGGGGGTGCACGCTTCTCATGGGGCTAAAACTCAAAGTCAGATGTGTGTCAAGCAGCAGATCCCACTTAGAGATTCCACATTTCAGGTCCCACATTTTAATCCACTCACCAGTGGGTGAACATCGGAACATATAATTATGTGGATGTACTGTTAGGCACATGACAGAATGCCGCTAGCATGGCCAAACCACGCGTTTATAACGAAGACCGTCGCGGTTAGCAAAGCGTTAGCGCTGCCCAATTTGAGGGCATCAAAGGGCTCCGCGACATGTGGATATGATGATATTTCTGTGTGAATATGAGTTTTTGAGTTGACTTTTGTTTTGCTTTCCCTTTATGGCACATTTTAAGGTCCTGGCGTTACATTTTAAGTGCACAACGGTTAATTTTTTGACTCACAGACATGCTTGGCAGCCTCACAGGACCCCAGACAGCCAGGCTAAGTCTTTGCAATGGTGAAAATAAAAGTTCAGTCCGTAGTCATTTAATTCTAGTGGCCCTGGTATAGTCATGGTAATATTAGATTTGTGAGACCACACCATAGACATGGGGAATGTGATTCACAAGTTCTGGAATTCACACCGTAAAAGAATAATCGTGCCTCACTGTTAATGACTGTTTTTCCCAAAACAAGCAAAGAATTTCACATTTTTTTTAAAACCCCCATTGTAACTGCTGAGCCAAAACACTGACTGATGAGAGACTGGGGAAATATTTACGTTAGCTCTGTAATCCACGCCGATGCTCTGCGTAACTATGCCATACTCTGTCAGATATCAACTAATAAATCTATTTCGAGAGAACAATTAATTTAATTGCATCCTGTTTCCAGGGTCTGGTTTATTTTTCCTCATATGTGTTGGAACAATATGAATTTCCATCTTGTGTTTGTTGATTCAGACACTGCCACAATACGGTAGGGATTTCCCCAACATAAAATAAAAGAGGCTACTTGAAGTCATCTCAACGGCTGAGATGATAGATCATACTGCTGTGCTGAATGCTTTATCTGCATCAGTCCAAAAGAATCATAGCATCACATAAAACAAGAAGCAATCATTTTAAATAACTATTATTGTTACCATGGAGTGTAAATCTAAAGTAGAAATACATAGGATGATATAATATTCTGAATGATATTCAAATAATGAAATATTGTGTGCATTTTTTTTTTTTTTTTTTCAAATTACCATTAGTTTTGCATGCAATGTAGCTTTCCAAAGACAAGAAATGTCTAGGAAAAAACAACTTGCTGCCCTTCCTTCTGTTCTCATTTAAGCCTCATTTGGAAATACATAATCAACTATCAGGTTACTATAGAAGGAAAATACATTAGAATGGCATTTGATTATTGTATGAACCGTACCTGAAATGACACCATTTAGGAAGGCTGTCTGACATACAGTTGTAGACATGCAGAGCAGCACACACAAGCTAATGAAAACAAAAGGCCCTGTGGGCCTTCTATCCCCCTTCACAAACATGTACACATACACACACGCACGCACGCAGATAAGCTTGGAATCTCCATCATTTCCAGAGAGGGCATTAGGCACTACAGTTTCAAAGTCAGAGCCATTGAGAAACTTTTATCGTTAAGAGTGAGAACGAAATGGAATTAAACATAAAAGAAGGAGAAACACAGAATGTGAGAAAGGCTTGTTAATTCTTGGGCTTGACTCGGGAGGAAACTTGGCTAATTGAGCTTAAGCCATACAGAATATTCATCAGTCCTCGTGGACACGAAAAGCAGATTAAATATGAGCATACATACAGAGGGCGGGGACTTCAACCATTCTCCCAATTGTCTGACCTTTCCATATCAATCAAGCTGTGCTGCCTATTTACTTCCTCCTGTCTAAGTTGTTACATAATTCACTTGGATGTTCTCCTCATATCTGGTCAAATTATGCAACTCCCAGTGCAGGCCGACGTGAATGCTGCAGCCTGCAGAGATACAGAGTGTATACAGACAGTGGGTGATAAAAGCTAGTCTGCTTATCCGGCCCCTGCAATTACAGCACTCTGGGATCCTTAATGAAGCAGCTGTGGAGTGTAGCTAATGTGAACCCATAGGATGGTTGGTTGCAGACAGTGTTGACAGCAAATTGTAATTTTAGTCAGTCTTTTGAATGAAACAAATATACTTTTAGTCATATTTTACTGTAGTTACCTGAAATGTAGTACTGGTCTAGAATCATGAAGAATGCTCAATTGCTACGACTCTGTTATGCAATTCATCACAGCATGTTCTCAGAGAGGCGCTTATGTGTGCCATTCAGAAACAGCGCAAGGGACCATTGATAGTAGACCTCATGTGAGGCCTGCGAACGTTCTCGTTGGAAGCACACACTCCTTGACTCTACATTCTGAATACTGTATATTGATTCCTAAATGAAAAATCAATCTCCTCTTGGCTCTACTCACTCCTTGCGTTTCTCTCATTCAAATGCTGTCTGAATGTCTATGGAATTTACTCTGTCTTTGCTTATAAGCTTCCTTGCAAAAAAAAATGCAAGTAGTTGCATGCAGTTGGTGTTAAAATGGTTGTGTTGCCAGGAGCTGCATTGGCATGGCTAGGGCTTGACTGTAAACATTTTATACTTCAAATGCCTCAAAAGAAGCATAATGTCATATACCAAGTAAAATGTCAATACAATCAATTGAACAAAACCCCTAGTCGATATACTAATGGTATGGTAGATGTAGAACCAGGCAGCAGTCAGGCTTGCTGTGGGCAGCATTTAATGGCCCTTATATTCACCCTTTCCTTCACATGGGGTCTAATAAGACCTTTCCTATTTCAGGAATCTAACCATCCACACAGAGGCACAATAACAAAAAAGGGGCTAATGGCCTCCAATTTCCCGCATTAGCGCCCATTTAATGGCTGACCTGCCCTCTCGTTAGGAGCCCAGCATGGGAGCGCTGCGGCTTTGAAGTGCGCGTGCATGCATGCACGCACACACACACACACACACACACACGCACGCACGCACACACGCGCACACACGCGCACACACACACACACACACACACACACACACACACACGCACGCACGCACGCACGCACGCACGCTCGCACGCACGCACGCACGCACACACACACACACACACACACACACACACACACACACACACACACACACACACACACACACACACACACATACATGCGTGACTGTGTGTGCACAGGGCCCTCTGCCTCGGGCCTCAGTAACACTTCCACCCCACACTGAGAGCACATAATAGGGCAGTTTGTGAAAACGCCAGCCTGTGATCAGTGGGGCATCCATTTGCTGAGTAATCGAGGGTCTTTTGTCTGGTCCAGTCAGTGTGTGTGTGTGTGTGTGTGTGTGTGTGTGTGTGTGTGTGTGTGTGTGTGTGCGTGTGTGCGTGTGTGCGTGTGTGCGTGTGTGTGTGTGTGTGTGTGTGTGTGTGTGTGAGTGTGTATGTATATTTGCATACGCATGTACATACACCTGTGTCTAAATGCCTTTGTGTGTATAGTATACAGACTATACACATGTACTGTTTCTATGGGAAGTGGGGAGAATTTCCCTCAGTCTATCCGTCTTGTTTTGTTTGCCCCATCTATCATCTAAGTGTGTGTGTGCCTCTGTGCGAGGAGCTCTTTGGTGTTTAATTCCTACCTAAAGTGTCCGTTGGCCAGAAAAAGATATCCTCTATGGGAAAACGGCAGCATACATACAGTGTTGAGATGAAGAGAGCCCCACCAGTGCCATGATGGAAGGTGCTGACGAGAGTGTGTTTTGTGTATATACGAACTACGAACTATGCCATACGAATGCCATGGTGGAGGTTGACATTGGCAGGTCCCATTCAGGCCAGTAGTAGTGAAAGGCCCCTGGTGAATGAGGATTCCTTTAGGCCTGTCAGGTCCCCATGGCACTCCAGTGAACAATAACCCGCAAAGACCAGCTGTCTTAATAGCGTGATGAGGGACAAACAGGTCCAATCCCTCTTTGGATGCAATTGTAAGAGCAACGCAGACTCATCAGGTCTAATTCATACTTTGTTGTATGCGGCCATGCCCATTTGCTGAAAATAACTGTTTTTTGTTTTCACTAAAGTGAAAAAATGTATCACGTCGATGAGAAGCAGAGCGACTCAAGTTCCAGTATGTTAGAACAATACAGTCTAATAGGATAGTATTCCATTTGGCAGATACTTTTGACAGGGAAGTGAATGAGTGCCGCGTACACTTCTATCAACTTCAGTTTAGCATTCACAAATCCTGAGACGACAGTGCTGGCAAACAACCAAATCGTATCAATTGAAGAGGACCTCGATGCACGGCATCTATAGGCCTATAGGCTGTCACAGCCGAAGACCCTTGTGCTTGTGGGTGCGTGTGTGCGCGCGCGTGTGTGTCCGTGCGTGCGTGTGTGCGTGTGTATGTGAACGGAAGTAATGACTCCATTGCAAAAGATCCGTTCCGTCCTTGATGCAGATTGGGACTAACTGGATTTACAGTTCCCATAGTGGGGAAACCAAAAAATCTCTGCTTTCACTTATGAGCGGTTGAGGTTTTTTTTATTTTATTGAACGGTTACAAGAGTGGGAACGCGGCATAGCTGTATTGTGTTTGACTGCCGAAGCACTGGAGCAATGTTCCCTTTGCAAAGTAGATTCCGACAGGGTAAATTGGTGCTCTAATTTGCTCTTTGCCAGACCAGCGTCTTATTTGATAGCCATAACATGAACTATAAGGAACTTGCGGTCTTCTCTCTGTGACACTTGTGATCATTTTCACCAAAGAAAAGATGGAAGTTGAGCCGTACCACACACTAGCAGTGTGATTCAATAGTGCAGACGTCTGTAACCTCAGTCAGCACAACGTGATAATAAGGCTTTTGCGCTGTCTCTGTTTTCCATTGTTTTACATCCAGCCATTACCTAACTCAGAGTGCCACACATCCACAAACACCTCTAAGGGCTTTCACGGGTGGCAGGTCTGGGGGTGGAGGGGGGGGGGGGGTGGACATCGGAAAGACGTGTCGCCAAATCTTCCCCAAACAAGGGCTCTCCCCTGCTCATGTCAAACATCACCTCCAGTCTATTTATTATGCCGTGAGTTTGGTTTCTATGCAGACAAATAGATGTCGGCGGTGTTTTGGGCTCGCATAACTTCTGGCAGGTTTGCCTGCGCTGTGTGTCAGCCTGAGGCTGAGAGGGATGGGCTGCCGCTGTCACAGAACACAATGGAGCCGGTGAGGCCTCCTCCGTAGCCGGGATTCACTCTAATCCAGCAGCCTCTGCGATTAATCCATTAAGACCTGGCTGAGACCAGGTTCTATCAAATATCTTCTAAAATCCTGACACTTTTCTGACAAACATATGTTTCTATATCAGCAGTTTTCATATTTTTTCATGTCAATGTTTCTTTACTTATATCACATACAAGTCAAAGTAGCATGTACAAATGATTGAGTGTAATTCACTCCCTCCACTACAGTTCCTGCTCCGAAAGAGACACAATGATTATCTGCTATTTTAGAATTGCCAGTAGCAAGTATAAAATAATGGTTAAAGTGGTTAAAAGCTAAAGCTAATGTTTTAATAAAGATATGAGAACACAAAACCGTATACAAAGCTGCACCATGATGTTGTGCAAGATGAAAATCATCAGTGTTTGAGGACTGGAGACGCAGTATTACCTCCTTTGCCAATTGTGGAAGAGAGTTTGATGATGGAAGTAACAAACAAAAATAATATCCAAAATGCATGTTATACAGGGTTTTGGCTTTTGTGTTTTGTTTTCCTACTGAAGATATAGCACTGTGGGCATCTGGTGTGGAGGTGCAACCAGAGGACGGTTTGGTCTCCCATCAGGAGTGACTCTGGCTTGGCCGGCACTCCAGAGTCCCGACCAAACACAGAGGGAAGCTAGCTGGCAGTACATTGTGATTCAGAATGGGGGAGATGAATCCTCAATCATGTCCATGTTGAAAAATGTCCATACATTTTCAAACAAGAAAAAAATCGCTGAAATAGCAGATCTACAGGCTGACATGTTGCCAGACAGCCCTACCTTTGAGTGCCTACAGCTCTCTCTCTCTCTGCGTGAAACTCCTCCTGTCAGGTGAAAACAAATGGCTGGCATGGCGTGTATTGGAGGATGCATGTGGTACAGTTTCTACCCTCTCTCCCCAGGCCAACGGAGGAGGTTGGCAGCAACAGGGACCACATTTACACATGGGGAAGGATAAGGCCTTCTGTAAACTGTTCACAGATTGCTCTGACTCAGCCTTAAGATGAGTCTTTGGCTTAAGGAGAAGCTAGCAACGCTCCTTTGGGTTCGGCTCTATTGGGTAATGATTGGTTTATGGTTTTCCCACCCCATTATAAAAAATAAAAAAAATACATTTAACACATCACGTCATTCTCTTTTTATTCTTCTTCCATATGGCTAAAGATATGATATAAATTATTTTTCCTCTCAGAAAGTCTCCTGTTGCGAGTTCCTCGTAAATTCAACTAAACACTTAGGTGCATATTCATCATCTCATTTCTCACCAGCTGGGATACACTACTGGCCATAAATCCCCACCAGTTCTGTATGGTTGAACAGTCAGGGAGGTGGCTGTTCAAGAGCCTTTCAAACAGACATGCTCAATAATACGCCTCTTTCACAACCAAGAGGGAATGTACGTGGCCAATGAACATATGTTATGTAGTAAAACAACCTTACGCTGATTTCACACCAGCAGCGGCAGTGACTTCTATTGGCGCGTTCTTCTGCTAAAAGGTGCTGTACGCCAAGTTTGCGCCTATTTCAGAACACAGATCGCTTCTGGTTGCCGTCTCCCTGCGGGAAGGTTTTTTTTCCCACCCTTCTCTGCTTTGCTGCCCCACCTTTTACTGGATCTGCCTCCTCTTACAGCAGGCCAAATACCTAGTGGCCGCAGATTGTTCCTCGCCAATAGACATTGCAGGTAACCTTGCCGCTTTCCCAAAACGCAGAAGCAAATCACACGTGTGAAGTAAGTGGTGCAACTCTGTGTTGGGGGTCCCTGGGGGGAACTTCCAGACCCACAAGAACGTGCCCAATGTTGGCTGTGCTCAAACACACAGACCCAGGGACCTAGTGCTTGCACCACTTAAAAACATGAATAAGCTTTAGCCTCTACGACTACACACAGCATAAATCTTCCTACGTCGGCTCCCCTTTTGTCCTTGTTAGATGTTACCGATGACACTAATTAAGACTAAATTATTGTACAGTGGTTCTCAGACATTTTAATTACAAGGACCCATATCTGTGTGTTCAAACGGTACCAAATGGGAAGTGAAGAGAGGAAGTGAATGTGAGATTGAAATACAGTAAGTGATGACGGTTATAATAAGGTTTGTGTTCCTTCAATGTGTTTAAACATGCTTGGCAGTATCTTTCTGCCTGGGCCCATTGGCAACCATACCACCATGGTCAGCATAACTAGGAGGGCAGTACGCATGCACACATACACACAGACACACTCCTCAGAAGTGTACCATGAAGCCCCTTCCCCGGACATGCCCCTCTCCCCCACCACTACCCCATCTTCCTTCTCCTCAAAACAGGGCCTTGACTACTGCAGATGTCATTAGCGCGTGTCACCCCCCTGTCCATTCACCGGCCACGCTCGACGTTAACAAGCCGTCACGCTGCTTTATTGGAGTTCGACTCCACCGTGGCCAATTCCCTCTATGAAATTTATAGGCCATGAAAATGACTTCAGGCAGAGGAGAGGAGAGGAAAGGTGAGGTTGATCCAGGGACAACGGGGAGGGGAGGTGGGGAGTACTGCTTGAAAAGGGCACTTTTCTCCCTCTAGGGTTCTCTCTGTTGCTCCCCAGTGTCTTCACCTCCTCTGAAACCTCTCAAGGTAATCAAGTTGCATGACCACTTACAGTAACTAGCCTGATCTTTTGTAGCTTTGTTTTATTTCTTTTTTTTATAGTATGTCAATTAGTCGCCGTTGAGACCCTCCGGGACTCGTTTTGGGCCAAATCGACTGGTGTGCTACATAAGAAAACCAAAAAGTCAGCATAGCTATTGGATGTTATAACACTGCTGTGGGCTATGAAAGAGACTGCAAGTCGAGGTGCTTGTTTTAGTGACTGATGATGATGAGCAATTTCCCTAAACTACCCTCAGTAGGATTTCTCTCAGGATCAAGCTGGAATGTTCTGTTGAAGCATAGCACGTTCTGACTCAAGAGATTAAGGTCGAAGACATGCTAACGCAGGCAATATGCAAACAGACTCGACATGCTCAAATGTACAGTATATGAAAACCACAAGGTCGCCTGGCAGAGTCTGATCTCATCTGGGACATGCATAAATGAATGATGTCCCTAAACCTGACAACTGTTGGCTATTCCTGCCTCTGTAACAAGACCTCCAAAACCTCCTCCTTGTCTCTCCAGAGGGCAGAATTAATGTTTCAATTGTGGACAATAAACAGACATCTATCATCCAAATCACACCAATGATTTACCATGCAACTTGCATGTAGAGTTGCATGCAACCATTACCCCCAATGGCAGTTGCAAGGAGTTGCAACAGTGTGTCATGTCCTTAAAACGGTTTTGTTGCAAAGGAAAGGAGGTGCGACTAAAGTTGCATTGGTGCGGGTTTGTGGTCCTAAGGTGCGTATATCCTCCATCTGTTCCAGTGGAGCTGGTATGTATAGCCATGAAGGAGAGCATGTCCGTGTGTTTGTACGGAATGTGTGTAAACTGCATGAAAAAGAAGACCATGCGTGCGCAGCGAAACATGCATGCACAACTGTGTGTATGTGTGTGTGTGTGTGTGTGTGTGTGTGTGTGTGTGTGTGTGTGTGAGAGAGAGAGAGAGAGACAGAGAGAGAGAGAGAGAGACAGAGAGAGAGAGAGAGAGAGAGAGTCAGTGTAAACAGTGGGAGAGGTAGACTCAGAGAGGCACGTACGCTGTCTCTCAGCCAAGAGGCTTCAGGATAAAACAGAACACTAAACATCTCAGTAAACATCTTGAGATCCACAGAGCCGCTCCTGGGCTTTAATGGAACGCCTGCTCAGCCGGTGGAATGACGACCAGGAGACAGGGATAGCGAGGCGTGCGCTTGAAGAGAAGTGTGTGTGTGTGTGCGTGCGTGCGCGTGTGCGACAGGGCCGGATCTAGAGTCGGGCAGAGGTGGGCACCCAAACAGAGTTCCAGGTGGTCCCTAAATGGTGGAAAGTTGGTTAACCAAATGTAACTCTTTGAAACTGAATGGATCGCTGCGGGTCCATTTTCATTTTTACACTCTCGAGAGTTAAAATATTCATCATCTGGAATTAGCCCAAGTCTACACAACTAGAGAATGTAGAAGATAAATGGTCATTTTGATCTATATGTTTGTCTGTTTTGTTTCCCAAATCCAGCCTGGAATTGTGGACAAAAGCAAAATAAATCTTTAGTTTTGGGGTCTGTGGGGCTAAAATGTCATCAAATTGTGGTCCGTGGCTCAAATGCCGAAAAAAATACTGGGCCCTGGTGTCAAAAAGATTGAGAACCACTGCTTCATATGAAAAACCTTGGAGTTGCCCACCCTGCCATTCTTCCAGCCCAGCTGAATCCGGCCCTGGTTGAGCAGTGTGTTTTTGACTCCATGCCACAAGTCAAGCGCTGTCTCCTACTGAGAGGAGGGAGAGAGCAGGAAGCTGCTGTAGGTCATAAATTAAAACCCCCACAGTGCTGCTCGGCTCCATCTCTCCACTGACACATTTATTGTTCTGATTTTCCGCCTCTGCACATTGTCCTCGCCTCTCCCCCATTTCTACAGTCTCTCTCCTTCTCTCCCCCTTCTGTCTCTCTCTTTCTCTGTATCTCTCTCCCTCACACAAGCGTGTGTGAGGGCTGTGTACTGGCAGGGGCGGAATCTGGGGGCCCATTTCAAGAGCAAGTTTGACCCCCCCCCCTATAAACTATTCTGCAGGTGTTGTGACTGTTCAATACTGTACCTGACAACTGATTCTATGAATGTCTTGTAAATCCTGACAGTTTTCTGAAAAGCCTCATTATTTCTATGTTAGTGGTCCTTAATATTTCACGTCAAGGATTCCCAAAATCATCTCTATATTCCGCCGACCCCTATCTGAAAATAGGTAGTTCCAGGGACCTCCCCGGAGTGTAATATTAATAAGTTGAAAATGTTCACTGTGGCATAAGATCCTGATGGTCAGTCTGAGCTTGGAGGCCCCCCTGAGGGTTGAGGCCCCTTTCAATTGAAACCGGTGAAACATAGCTAAGACCTCCTATGTGTACTGGACAATGCAGTCCTAGTTTTCTGTAAATGCTGGTTCTTTGGCTTCAAAGTTCCTCCACTGTGGATGTTATAGGGTCAGTGATGGAGTGTGAAGCCTTCTACCAATCTTTTTGGAAGAGTCACAGGAGAGAGGATCCCTCTGTGTGTGTGTGTGTGTGTGTGTGTGTGTGTGTGTGTGTGTGTGTGTGTGTGTGTGTGTGTGTGTATGGTGTGTGTGTGTGCGTGTGTCGTGCGTGTGCGCGTGCGTGCGTGCGTGCGTGCATGTGTGTGTGTGTGTGTGTGGTTGCGGCATGCGTGTGTGCATGTACACGTGTGCGAAGTGATGAGCTCACACTAGGAGACATTGCCAGGATTTGGCATCTGGGAAGCTCATGTCAGGACACCACCGATGCCAGTCAACGATGGGGAAGTGCTGGACCAGGACAGGCATGAGTAACGCTAGTTCCCCTGCTCTGGCCAAGTCGGTATAGTAAATATGCCATTGAACAGCAACCCAGCTGGTGGCATGCAGATTCAGAACCACAGGGAGGGAGCTGCTTCCAACATATTTGGTGTCAGGATATGAGCGCATTACTTATCAGTCTTCACTAATCATCTGATTTAAGCTTCCCTTGGCAGACGACTTGATTCATAGAGCTCTCAGTGGTGGGAAGAAGGTTGAGATTGGACTTTAAAATGGCATCAAAATACCAAAACTAAAAACTCATGCAACTCATGCAGAGCCTTGTATTTCATGTTTTCAAACATATAAATAAGTACTTCATGCCACAGCCAGCTTTTATTGTGGGTTTTATGCAGCGGCTGCATGCATTCAATCTATGGATTGGCAGACTAAATAAAAGAGAATGGAAGAAAAGGAGAGGATCAGACAGAATCTAAAGGAGTGCATGCATACTTTGCAAAGTTCTCATAGCTCATGTTGTGTTTGGATTTGGGCCTCTGTGCCGCATTTCAAGTTACCTCAACTATCATAAAACATCACACTGTGAGTCCAATAAAGATTCAAGGGTATTTTTTCTCCCCATAATTTATACGTAAAAAATGACTATTTATTCGCTTTAATGATCTCTCCCTCTAGCTTGTTCTGATGCTGTGGGTGAAGGGAAAGGAATATTTAATGGTAACCCTGCCTAAAGTAGTGGACTGCTGCATGCTCAAGCGGCCGGCTGTCTTGCTCGGAGACACTTGGACACGTTGGCGGGGCAAGCTGTTTGAAATATGCAGTACTGTTGAGAAAATTGTTCTTTACTTGAGGATTTCCAATTTCCAAATAATTTTATGGTACATCTCAATGGCAAATATCATATGTTTCCTCCACTACAATTACTTGAAAACTTTAGCTAAATTTCAACAAAATATTCTATGCTACATCTTATCAAATGGTGGTCCGTGGCTCAAATGCTGAATGAATAATGGACCTTGACTGCTTGACATACAACGGGTGAAACGGGTACACATACACAACTTCTGCTTCCATATTTTTTTATGAATACAAAGTCGGTACGAGAAATTCAGCTGCAAGTGATGTCATGCAATGAAGAAAACCACATTGCTCAGGCATCCTAATCACTCAATCTCACTCAATCTAATGTATAAAGCACACAAATGAATATAATGCACGGTATACAGACTAGACAAACCAAAAATCGAGCAAGTACGTGAAAAAACATTGAAAGTATTTCTGAGAGCTCGATTATGGTGCTAAAAATAGGAGCATGCGACCTTCCTCCCCTCCAGTAACAACAGCGGATGGTGTTTTGTGCTAAAAAGCAGCCAGGGCGGCAGCTGGCTTGGTCCATGCAGATTGTTTCTGACACTGATGGAGCGGAGATGTTTTTCCTGAACGCGCTCCAGAACCACAGTTACCACACTGCTCTGCCATGGACCGATGCCGGCTGTACAATAATGCATTAAACCCCTTTAAACACACACTCTCGTTCACACACAGGCACGCCTGCGATGAACAACACACACACGTTTATAAAACCACATGATTGTACATTAACAGATATGCTGTACTGTGCATGCAGTCAGGCAAATGCATGTTTGTCTGCTTGCATGCGTGCGTGCATGTACAGTATGTTCAGTAACAGTACAACATACCACACTCGTGCTCACATGCCCACCTAACCAAACACATATACACACACATTTGCAAATACCACCCCTGTTTCTGGCTCGCTTGCCCTAATTGCAATGTTGGAACAGTAGCACTCCAAAGGTTGTTTTTCTAGCGGAAACCATTTTCTAGCGAAAAATCACAGCACTTCAAATTTCCTATAACGAACTCTGACACTGTCTGACTCAGAGAGGAAGGATACAGTTGGGGGGGATGAAGAGGAGAGGGGAAAGAGACCCCTCTGATCCAGAAACCCAAACCTTCCTCGCAATTAAGTTATCGGTAGAAGGCAATTAGTGAGTCCAGGACTGGTCTTTGCCAGGGCAAGTGCTGACACATTGGGAGTATGATCTGAATTGTGCAATCGTACCACAATGTTTTTGCTGCAGTAACAATGTGAAAATATAGCTGCAAGCAGCAATAAAACGGGATCAAGCAAGCAGCAATAAGGAGTAAGAACAATACGCACAAATAAGCCATAGAAACATGGGAGCCTGAACTTCAGAAATACATCAGGTAATTATGGGAGCAGGGCAGGGTTTTTGAGTCCTGCCCTGACTGACTGACACATTGTAATCTGGTGTGACTGAGTGAATGATTGGTGAGCTGTGAGTGAGTGGTGAACTGAGCTATGAACTGTCATTAGTGACAACATGGCCGAATAGTGACAGTCAAACAGCCTTGCCCAGCCATGAGGCCCATAGGGCAGGTGCCTATCTCCTGTTTCTGTAGCATGAGGCAGCTTGATGTACAAGTACACCCTCTGGACATGACGCTAGTATGACACAGGGTCTTACCCCCAATCCAACCCTTGATGCTGAGTGCCAAGCAGGGAGGCATTGGATCCCGTTTTTAGAGCCTTTGGTATGACCCGGCCGGGAATCGAACCCCGGCCTCCCAGTCTCAGGGCGGACACTCTAACCACAAGGCCACTGAGTTGCTGAATGAGTAAATGATTGGTGAGCTGTGAGTGAGTGGTGAACTGAGCTGTGAACTGTCATTAGTGACAACATGGCCGAATAGTGACAAAACACAACATGGCCGAATGGTGACAACCACCATTACATTGAGTTTTATCCTGGGTTACACATAGAACCATGAACTTAGATGTAGAAGACCACATGAGATTGTGCATGATTGACTCATATTACTAGGTGTCCGTGCCGGGATTTGAACCCAGGAACTCTCATTTCCAAGTCATGCGCTCTACCAATGAGGCTACCCAGCAGACACAAGACGTACTGGAAACAACACACACATTCAGTGGACTGCTTGGTAAATGGTAAATGGTGCATTTATATAGCGCCTTTATCCAAGGCGCTTTACATAGATTGTGCATCACATTCACCCATTCACACACACATTCATACACTGATGGCAGTGGGACAGGGACACATCGACACTAACTCTGCAGGAGCCCGGGATCGAACCGGCAACCTTGTGGTTACCATCCGGTTACTCTACCTCTGAGCCACTACCGCTCCTTAAATATGCACAAATAAGCCATAGAAACATGGAAGAAATACATCATGTGATTGTGGAAACACAGCAGGGTTTTGGAGACTCAGACTTTGTATTGTCAGCAGTGGGACTTGAACCCTCAATCTTGTGTTCCGAAGTCAGGCACCCTACCGACTGAGCTATCCAGGCACAATGATTTGCTTAGTTGTTGTCATCAATGAAACAACCCAACAACACGCCACCAAGCAGTAAGCAATATGAACAATATGCACAATTCAGCAGTCCGAGGGTGGAGCTTAGTGGTCAAAGTGACAAATGGAAACAAGTTCCACATGCTTATTCCTCTCACACAATCTGGCACAATGTACTTGCTCCAGTGTTGCCAGAGAGAAACAAGCAGAAGAAGACTCTTCACAAACGAGCAACTTTCATTGGCTTATAAAAACGTCATTTTTTGATGAAAACAAATTTGCTTCTGAAGTTTTGTCCGGATGGGGCCAAAGTTCTCATGTAGCAGGTGTCATGCAAATTGATCAAAAATCCAGGCATAAAATCAGGCATGAGCATTTTTCAAACTGCTTAAAATGGCAGACACTCTCGGGGTGGAGCTTACCAGTCGAAATTACAGATGTGTTCCACATGAATCAAGGAACGTGTAGAAACAAGTCCCATGATTTTAAGCCAAACGAAGCCTGAGTTATGCTTGTTCAAATGTTTCAGTTTCAAAGAATTGCTATAGCGCCCCCATTTGAGCGATTGGAGCAAGACTGGTTTTAGTGTTATTTGGCATCCCCCTCTACCAAACTGTAAAATCTCATAAACAGATTACTTTGCATGTGTAGATTAGGGATAATAGAAGAATTTTCACAAACAAGCAATTTTCATTGGCTCGTAAAAACATCATTTTTTTCACTGAAAACAAAATTCACACTCATTTCATGTTTGTATGGCTTCAAAGTTCATATGTAGGTCATTGTTATGCATTTTGATCAAAGATTGTAGGAGAAGAGACATTTTAACTGTTTTACATATGATTAAAGATGGCGGCTCATCTAAAGGTCAGAGGTCAAAAGTCAGAATACAAAAGTTGTTTGACATAAGCAGACGCATAAGTGAATATAAGTTACATTTCTGAGAGTCGAGCAGTTCATGAGTTATGAGTGTTTAAAGTTTGCAATTTCAGTTGAGTGCTATAGCGCCACCATTTGACCAGTGGTCACAGGCTTCGCATCATCACCGTTTGGCATCACCCTCTACCAGATTACCAATTTTCGCGAAAACCGACTGCACGGTTCAGCCAGAACAGCTATTTCTGGCGGAAGAAGGAGAAGGAGAAGGAAAAAAGAGACAGAAACAATGAAGGGATCAAGTCCACTTCGTGGACTGCTTGATCCCTTAATAACCTGAGAACAGTAAATGAACACATTGAGAGAATAAAAGGAAGATATACAGGCTTGCAACTGGTGTCGGTGGAAAGCGACAGTATTGTGTGGAAAGTGGAAACATGTCCTGTCTATAAGAGCAAGAAATGTCATGGGGATTTTACTCTAGGGTCATTCATTATTTCTTATGTCTCATTTACATTTTTGATTTATGCTGATAAAGATTGTTGATCTCTGGGGACCACTTCTTAAACAATTTCATTGCGTTCACAATTCTTTGAAAAAAGTCTTTATATTGTTTTCATTTATTTATTTTTACACCTATAATGAAGTAAATTTATTGATAGACATTGAACATTATAAATTAACACACAGCAATCGACATCCATATAGCAGTCTCAGAGGAGGACTATTGAACGGAATGAGGATTTAAAAAGGTTAAAAGGTTATCAGCTCAGGGTTGTTCAGGAAAAGGGCTTCTTAGACTACTTCCTACGACAGCCAATACTGCTGTAGGTTCATCTTGCAGGTGTCTGTTTAAAAAAAAGCACTTTGCCATAGTATGAGATGCTTGGCTGATGAATGTGACAGCTTTGTGCTTTCCAATGGTAAGTGGTTGTGTAATTTATGTCAAGAATAATATTACCTTCGGTGTGCTATTGACTCTGTAGATATTCTTTTATATTTTCTCTGGCGGGGGGATGGACTCTCAGCAAGTGAATGATGTGTTGGTCTGTGGGCCGGGAAAATTGACCGTAATTATCAAATAGACCACTTAGACTTAATCTTTTGAAAATGACTTTAGAAAATACTTTGACCTCCTAGTTCAGAGTTTATTTTATTTTATTTTATTTATTTTTTATGTGTCGGGTAAAGAACACGCAGAGGGTTAGGGTTAGGGCTGTTACCTGAAGTACTTTAAATGGCAGATATAAAAAGGTTACATATTTTGACAAAACCTTGCATTTGTTATTACTTGTATACTCTTCCCATCATCATCATCATCATCATCATCATCATCATCATCATCATCATCATCATCATCATCATCATCATCATCATCATCATTACTGCCAACAAGCCTCTTTCAAGCTAACACATACAGTACACTGCTTGGAGACTGATGACTTTGCCATACAACTGTTACACAGTTAAAACAGCAGATACTGTTTGCTATTTGTAGTGGGACACCGCCCAACGGCCAGGTATACAGTACATCAGGCCACCAGCTGGCATCTACCGCTACCTTGGTGCCAAAAAAAAGTGTTTTCAAGAGAAGGTGTAATTTCCGACCGAGGTCACAGAGTGAAAGTGTGCGTGTAGCAATCCAAACACGTCGCCTTTGTTATTCTAGTCCCTACATCCTACGCTGCTTTTCTTTTCTTATGCCTGTGTTTGTTATCACTCTGTTCGTTCTCCCATCCTTGTTTATTATTGGGGGATCTCTGAGCTCTTTTCATTTCCCCACCCATCGCCATGGAAACGGTTCCTTTTCTAAAGCCTTAAGTATACTCCAGCGCACAACGGTGCCGCACTGTTAATCCAATAATAATAATAATGATCATAATAATAATGGATGGAATTAACTAAATAGGAAGTCTAACAAAAATGGAAAATGCAGTCAAAATTAACGGGTAAGTTAGAATGGCAAGTAAAAGTGACAGGTAGAGCTTACCAGGTAAGGCTTACTTGTCTCACAGGTGTACTACAATATCTGTAGTGTAATTGTAGAAAACAGAAATGTCAACTGTACAAAAAACGGGAGAAAGATTCCAAAGATTCACTGCACTTTAATGTACATTTGAACCACTGTAGTGTCCACTGTAGTGTAGTGTGTAACACTGTAAACTTTAAAATAGGAATTTGTGGAAGACTAATACAAAAGAATAATAATAATTGATCTAATGAACATAAAGCCACAATGCCTGGGGTAGCATATGAAGGGTCAGAGTTTGGCTACTGTTGATTCTCATATTGAACCCACACTGCACTGCATGGACAGGAGGATCCTGGGACCATGCCCACCTACAGCTTTCTGGCACTCTCTCTCTCTCTCTTTCGCTCTCCTTCAGAGCACACGGGAGACAGGAGTGCCATCATTTATCAGGCATCGCTCACCCCCACACCGCCAAACTTTGATCTACTGCCAATGACCTGTCATAGCAGGAGGAAAAAATATGAGGAGACC